>CM018080.1:4567945-4862945 GCA_008658365.1 Alca torda | reverse complement strand
TTATAATATATTGTGCATTGTAATTGATTTTAACCCCAGCGCTGGCAGTCCTGCTTGCCTGCATGACAGAGGCGTAGGAGGAACCTCTGCCACGCTGGGTGGCTACTCTCCTTTTCTCCAAAAGCCTAAGAAAGCTTGAATGGGCTGAAAAATACTCAAGTGATTTGAATATACTTTCATAGCGTGTCCATGTCTGGCACATTTGCAGTAAAAGAAATATATTTAAGATACGCCTCCCTCCAACAGGTTATCTCCTGCCTTTACAGGTTGGAAACTAAAATTCCGCCTGTCCTATATAAGACTCCCCTTTTCGTGCAGCCATAACCCCACCTGTGCTGCGAAATACAAGGTTTTCGGCTCTTAGTTGATGAAATGCCGTTGAACGGCTTCGGTGCAGAAGTGAAGCATCATCTGAAGGAGTTGGGGTTTGGGTTTTTTTTTTTTTTGCGCCATGCTAGATGCATAAAATGTACGGTTTTTTAATCTCTAGCTCAAGTAGTTGACTGCTCGAAAAAAATGTCACTGACAGTTGTGGGGTTTATGCAAGTGCCAGCATTAAATAGCATTATTTAAATTTGCTTCTAAATACTTGTTTGATAAGTAGGGATATGTATGATTTATTCATATCACAATTTACTGAAGCATGTTAGCTGGTGGGGTTTTTTTTTTCTAATTTATACCCTACTGTCACTCTGTTTTTATATACGTTAGTCGAAAAAGATTCGCCCAACGTACATAAGAACAATTACAGAATTACAGAGCAGGATTACTTGTGAAGGGAAAAAAAAAAATAAAAAATAAGCATGGCTGGTATTCTCAGTGGCTATTCTATTTGACTTCATCATTAAGAGAAGTATTCAGAGCGTCTAAGGGGTGAAGAGTGGAGGAGTGTGTTTTCTTTTCGATATGATAGCTGCATTCAAGTTATTCTTCCCTTTACAATAGATTTTTACCTAGCTTTATCTTCATAGGAAGCCGCTTTCAGTTGAAAAGCAGAAGTGAATAGGAGTGTCATGACATAGGATTAACAGTACAACCGGATAGTAAATCAAATGTTTGAGATGAAAAAAATGTAGAATGTGACACGCATCAGGAGAACGAAGCGGCAGCGTTTCGCCGAGACGAGGGAACAGATAATGTATAATTATCTGCGGAGGTTCTTGAGACCTGGACTTTAATTCGACTTCCAGAAACGCACGGCCCATTTTAACCAGTCAATCTCTGTAATGAATCTAATCACAGTGTAAAACATTCCCAGGATCTGCGGGCCTTACGGAGCGCTAATTACAGATGAAACTAGCCTAAGCCTTAAGGAAAATAAAAGAAGACATAAAGAAGGAAAGGCACAGTGTTTTAGCTGGACCTGCAGCTCCAATTCGGGGGGAGCAACGCAAACAAAAGAGAGATCCAACAAGTGCCAAAATTGAAGAACGAGCTAAATTAAGACTTAAAGTCTCGTACACGTTAATATTTGACAAATTAATAGCCTTAGAGTGACCAGGAATGGTGACCTCTTGCTCTGATCGGCAATATCTATCAGAAAACACCTATCACCATCAGATCCTTCTGCAACATGGCACGGCTATCCCAGCGATGAACCTGCCCCAAAGATAACTGCACTTGATCCTGCTCTGTGATTTAAATGCCTTTGCGACTCTGCACTCCTGGTTTAAATTCACCGTAGAGAGCAACTTGCAATACTTTTAACAGGCTCTAATCTCTCCGGTTTCAGTTTGAGACCAAGAGGCATTTCATATCATCAGCAGTGGATTTATATTGTATGCTTAGAAAATAGAAATGGATTTCCAGGGGGTTTAATTTATCAATATCTAGTCTTTACGGGAAACGTTAGTTTGCATAGGAAAAGGGGTTAAAAGAAGGTTTAAATTATGTCTCTAATATTTCCTGGAAACTTTGTACAAAAATATTCTATGCCACAAAAGCCCATTAAATATTCAAACTTTAATATACATTCCTCAGTAACAAATGTACAGTTAGATAACACATAAAGAATTATGAATGACTAATTATATTTTGCATATTTACAGCAAAGACAATTAGCAAATAGCTTTTATATGCAAAATAAATGAAAAAGTAATTAAGATGCACTAACTAGAGCAGCAATATCAAGTCTGTTGTCTTGTGATTCATTCCTAACAAACATAATAATTATGCATTCATTGTCATATAATTAAAACAGCTCTGTCCTTTAGAAAACTGGTTATTTACTGTATAATAACCTGAAGAGTGGCAGAAGTTCCTCATAATGGTGAGAAGGATAATTAAATATTTCTTCCTGGTGTCTGCTCACTCCGTTGAGTTTATTATCTTAAACTTGTGCGAGAAAACATTGCCTCTGCCGTTCCAAAAGCTCACCTCTCCATCCACTGCTGGGAAAGCAATGCCTTCGCCGTGCCCCCCTCCCAAGCCAGCTGTCCAAAACCTCCCCGGGGGCTGCCAAAATGGGCACGGCATTAAAACCCATCCCAGGATGAGAAAGCTCAGGGTCCGGCCTAGGGAGGATGGGGGACACTCTGGTTAGAGCCTGGGAGTCCCTTCTCCTCCATGCTATGACCTTGGTTGAACTTCTTCAGTGTCATTGCCAGGGACAAGCATGTCCTTCATTTTGTGCGTGGAGAACATCTCCCGACACGAATGCACGGGGCAGACCTGCATCCTTGTAGGACCAGGGACTTCTTCATCCCACACCTCTGCTCCCCAGCTCTAACACAGGCACCACCCCACCTCTGCTGTCCATCTGTTCCCATTCCCTTCGTTTCCCGGCTCTTGTTATATCTCAATAAAACATAATAAATCATCCAGTTTCCACTGGAACCCTTAATCACTGCTGAACAGAACAGTAATATCCAGTACCGTAAGCTGTCTTTCTAATACTAATATCATCAAGCAATTTTTTTTTTTTTTTTTTGGTCTCAAAATTCTCTTTTCCTGTAAACCTCAACCGCAGAACCCGGCGAGCTGCAGTGGAGGAAAAACAATGTAATTGCTTGGCTGCATGTACGGCTGGCCTGGATCGGTAATCGGATTTCGAGGGGCTCAATAGGTAAGGAGCAGGGCAGAGGGAGCCACCTACACAAGCCGGGACACATGGACTTAGCTCCTGCTGCCAGACAGACCTCGTCCTCCTCTCCCAGCCTTTGACATCCGTCCTTGCTCCTGTCCCAGCCATTCACCTTCCCGCGAAGGGAAGGGATAACCATTCCTTTTAATGCTTTTCTACCAGATGGTCTTTATTCTTTTTATTTGGGCAAAACTAAGGATGTTTTGCTGGTGGGGGGAGAATCCCCAGGCACGGAGGGGTCTGTGCACAGTAGGACCAGAGAGGTCCCCATGGGCAGAGGAGGACTCAGTTCCAGCCTTGCACAGAAAGGTCCAGCGTGGCTTTTATTGCTTTCGGTCCCCATCACTTCAGCCCCATTGCTAGGAGTGTTTGGGGTATCCTGATATTCGCCCTGGAGGGATGGGTCATCCAAGACCCTGCTGCAATACTCACAGAAGGAAAGAAATAAGAGGACCGCAGCTCCCGGACACGCTGGGAATAGCACGGGGCTTTTCATGCGGTGCCCTCTGGAAGGCAGGGGATTTTTGCACAGATTTCTTAATACGTCAGGGGAAAAAAAATTAAAATAGAGTTCCTTCGGGCTTTGTCACACAATTCATTTACCCAGATTTTCTCATCTGCTCGTTCCCGTGTCAGGAATGCAGCGGAACTTCACCTGACCTACACGGAGGGACACCCCCGGCTACTCCCCTGCAGTCTCATGTATTTCTTTTAAGAGAATTATGCATCCTAAGAAGCTCGAGTCCCAAAGGGTCCCCATCCCACCCCATTTCTAATTAATCACTTCGTGTTTAGAACAGAAAAAGGGGACAGATCGTATTTTCTATTAAATCCTTCAGCGCAGGCCTTTGCTGCTGCAGAGATTTTAGTGTCTTTGGGCTGCACTGACGCTCCTTAAGGCTGACCTGTTGCTTAGGTGGATTTCTCAACAGCTCTGTCTTTCTCTGTTACCCACTTCGAACCGATCTTAAGAGTGATCTGTACTTCTGCTGAGCGAACAGGGTTTACTCTCCTCTTGCACAGCCGATGCCTAGTGCATTGACTGAGTCAGGTAAGGATGGAGGGGAAATACGTGTGGGTACAGGCAATTCAGCCATGAGCCCTTTGAGATCCTGGCCCATTTTCCCGGTCCTCCAAATCATCACCTCTGCATACGGAGGAATAGGGAGTGTTAGCCATCCTACAGGGTGCATTAGCCATCCTACAGGGTGCATTAGCCATCCTATGGGGTTCCGTGAGCTCCCTGGAGCCCACAAGGTGTCAGGATCCAGTGTTTCTGTGCCCAGCTCTGCACAGAGCTGTCAGGATGATGGACTTAACCTCCCTCTGTCCCTGTTTACCCAAAGTAAGAAGATTGCAAGGCTTAGTTAATGTTTGTAAGTGCCTCAGGGCTCTTATACGATAGGCGCTGTGTACATGCAAGTGTGTTATAATACATGTCATAAGAAGAATTAATAAACCATAATGTATTAATTTAAAGGTAGCAGACACTCGTGCACGATAGCCTTCCTCACTGCTTCTTTACAGGCACCCAGAAAATGGCATTGAAGCTAAAATCGGGTTAAAGAAAAAGAATGCAGTCAATCACTACTGGATACCGAGTCAGAAAATATCAATTCTATAAAATGAGTCACCAATAAGAACTTTGATAAAATCAGGTGTTAGGGAAAGGACGCTTGGAGAGACAGATGTGGCACACGCATTCATTTCCGAAGTTACACTGCTCTGTTTGGACACCTGTTTTTTGGGGGGGGGACATTTCTATTTTCTTCATGTCCTTTCAAAAGATTGGGGACCCCAGCAGTAGCTGGGCACAAAACCAGAAGGATGTCCCCTTTGCCTCGAAACTTTGATGGCAGACAATGGGAGCCCCCAGGAAAGGACCAGGAGGTCCTCTATGAAATCAGGGTGAGACTCAAAAGCCCTTTAAGCATTCCCAAACATAGAGGCATCCATGGGTTTGAAGTACTGGGAGATACTGAAGTCAGGGTGGGCAGGCCGGCAGTGTAATCGTAGCTGCTCCTAGACCTCTCGAATGAGGGACGGCACTGCAGCAATACTGGTTTCAAGAAGCAGGATGGACTAAGATTTGCCTGTGGCCCGGATTCAGGAAGGCGGCGACGTACAAGGAGAGCTTCAAGTGCCGGAGGATCCCGTGGAGAGCCCTGGGACCTCGCTGGTGCTCACCGAGGCATGCGCATGTGCTTAAAGACCTTCTCAAATGGGAGTCAAGAGGCCAAGCCATCAATAAGACACGAGTGCTCACATTTAATGTGTTTTGCACATGCCATCCTAACCCGCCAACAAGCTCTCCTGAAAGCAGAGCTACCGAAATTAAAATGTGACCTCTACTTTGGCAACGAGCTGTTGCACCTGAAGCAAAGAGGGTGCAGCGAGGCCTGCTCCGAATTTCAGCTTTTTTTCTTGAATCTTGGATCGAAAGCTGGTTCCTTTTACCTTTCCAAGGTGTTGCACCCCCTGAATTTCTCCTGCTGTTGCAGAAGTCACCCCCGGCCACGTCCCACCCCCCACAAGGCACAACCTCAGCATGGCAACGGGCCAGCAGCTGGGCTTCACCTACAGTATAGGTATATAGATATATCCCTACTTATGAGTAGGTTATCCCTACTTATAGGTAGGGATGAGAGGCCTTCGGTAAAAGAATAAAATGAGCTCTTTCTCTCTCTCTCCGTAAAAGAAAATAAAATTCCAGCAGCTACAAGCTGGCGACATTATACTGTCATAATCCAGAAATGAACATTGATTCTGAAGAAGTCGCTTCTTCAAACTTTAACGCAACAATTAAGTATTCCATTGTCATGGCTCAATTAAATGGTATGGCCTGAGAAAATTGGGGATTGTAAAGTGAGGATGGAATGTGCTTTGATCCTCTTTCCAGGGTTATTGTTTCATTAATAAATGAACATGTCATTTGTCTCACCAGAGGGAGCTCCTGCCCTCCAGGCTTTTTCCCTTTTTTGTTCAGGTTTTATAAAGATGAATTTCCAGTGCTCTGAAATACCATGGATTAGTAGTTAAGCCTGACAGCACTTCGGGGAGTAGTGGGCTTAAAGTGCCTCACACAGGTCTCCAAAGCACTTGTTTACTAATAGAGGAAATCAGCGACCGTCTGCAGCTGCTGATATCGCATTACCATTTGGAAAGACAGTAGCTGAGATAACAAATCACACAGTTTTAATAATTACTCCTGCATTCCAGTTTTTTGTTTCCTGCGTAACTGCAAAGGCTGGATTTCTTCCAAATAAACAGATAAAAACAGTATGGAACTTTTATCTTTTAATGATAATGACAACACATCATGTTTCACTAAAAGTTTCCTGCTGGATTTTTTTTTTTTCTGGTTTCTAGAGTTTCAATAAAATGTAATTATACTTTATAATTCCACTCTTTTAATCTTCACTTCAAAAACTATTCGCAGTTAGCAAGTTTGCTAGGCACGGAGAGGGGGTGAGGAGCGGCGGCGGACACCCCCCCCCCCCCCAAACACACACACATCGGGCTGCTCATAAATTCTGTCTGGGGGTAAACCTGTCATTGAAACGGCACAAACTGAGCTGCTTTGCATTCAAATTAATACCTAGTTTAATTTGAATATAAAATAGCTCCATTTATGTGGTTATTAAGAAAAAGTAACAAAACCGGTTGGCGATGAATGGAAAAGACAGGATACGCTTGCAACCTAGTTCTTTTCCGTTCTTGGGGGTTGTTTTGTTTTGTTTTTTTTTTTCTTCTTTTCTAATCCGTTGGATACTTTGGTATCAGGATGTTTTTGTATCGATAGATGAGGCATTAAAACAAAACAATACCTATAAAATCCGAACGGTTAATATATACTCTGGGAGTCAAAAAGTTCCCATTATCCCAATACTGAATTAGACTTGGCGGGTTCTGTTCGAGCACATCTTCCCGTCTTGTCCTTTGCTGTGCTCAGAGAAAAGCCAGCCATGGCATTAACAACTTTTCTTGCTAAATAATTTCCTGGACTCATTTAGGAGAGCAGAGAAGAGGAGGAAGAGAGGAATACCGCAATTAGACCTTCCTCTTCCAACTCAAAATGTCCAGACTTTCAAGGTAAGGTAAACTTTTCTCACAGCTTTTAGTTTGCTTACCACCAGCCCATGTTCCACTGGGTGATTAAAGAAAGCTTTTTTAAAGCATTACTTCAGAATGATCTTAATTGGTGCAAGGTTGAGCCCTTTCTAGGAGGGGAGGGAAAAGGTTGAATAGCCTTTTCAAGTCACATGAAAGTTTCTAGGATGAATGTACGATAATTAGATTAATAAGTAGCTTAATTTATCACAGCTAAGGATTTCAACAGCCACACATTAGAGCAAGAAAAAAAAGATTAGTGTGATTCCAGTTTGTAAAAAATTGTACTGAAACTTGATTAACCTTAAATACAAAGTGCCTTTCTTTTTGTGTGTAAATTCAGTAGTTAAGGCGGTGGGGGGGGGGGGGGGAACCACACTAAAATAATCAGAAAAGTCCTGTTCTGTTCCTTTGTGTTCACTAGCTAATGAGAGATAGCGGGGTCGTACAAAACAACTTTTCCCGGCTAGGTTATTCTTCCTAGAACGTGGATTTAAATGAAATCCGCAATCCCTACCATGGTTGCGGACCCCGAAGACCTGTGTGAGGCGGGAGGTAACGTACGCAGGGGTTAAAAATATCTCTAGCATCAGCCATTTTCATTTTAAAATAAAAGACAATGAAAATAGTAGGTGAAATATATATTCCAGCGTAACGCAAAGTTATCGTCACCTTAGTCCTGGCGATGAGAAAGGAGTGAACGGGAGACTGAGGTTTGGAAAACAACTGTAGCCAAAGCTAACGCGGAGCGTGCGATTAGGGATGACAATTAGCCACGCAATATTTGCTCACGCCAAGCACGATGTCTACAACACGGGATCATTTCGACAGCGCTCCCCGGTGCCCCCATCAGCCTAAAATCACACGTGGCGAGCGCAGGGGCAGAGCGGCAACTCGGTGCAAAAAACCTCGCTCGCCGATGGGAGGTTCATGTAAAATATCGCCAGGCCATCCAGCTTTTCCCCTCGCCACCGTCCCTGCCTCCTTACAGGACAATCCCTTAATAGAGAGTGAAATCTGCTGTGCTTTTTGATGTTGCCATCCACCGCCGAGGTTGCTTTTGGTGGTGTCATTATTTATCAGCGCTAACGTCGGATTTCATTAATCCAACTCCTTAACGCTTCTATCAAGGTGGACAAAAATTCCCAGTGCTTTTTATTAAGGCGGCTTGGCACCGGGGCTCGCAAAGCCCGCGGAAGGGTCTGGAGGACGGTGGTATGGTCCCTGTCAACGCTCAGTGGCCATCGTCATTTGGAGGAGGCCTAATGCAAACCCAGCAGTAGTGAGACGCGCGACGCTGGGTTTGTGACTCCCTGTCCTGAATCCCTCTTTGAAAAGGGATGATAAGGGGGAAGGTTGGTTCATATTGCTAGGAAACTGCGACGGAAACTGCTCAGAGCCTTAAAAAAAAATTTAAAAAATAAAATAAAAAAAATAATAATAATGAAGTGAGTAAGGAGGATGGTTTCTTTTAATTTTATCTCGCACTTAAGAGATGACTAAGAGTGCTAATGAAAGGGAGTGTAATTATAGCCCAGATAGTGCATATTGCGCACGCCGTAACGTCGGAAAGGTTAACTCTGGCAAAGAGAGATCATACAAATCAAAGTGGCTGAGGGCACTCATGCATCAGCCTGCTTGATAAGATTGATAACTGTAACCAGTAGCTTAGGAGAATCGATTTCCACTGCCGGGGATCTCTCTGGATGCTCTCATCTTTTCTTCTGTTTATATGAAAGTGAAGCTTTAAAGATGTTTTATCATCTAATGTCGAATATGACACACAGTTACAAACGGAATCTTTTTTTAATCTCGGAATGGAAAATTTAAGCGGGGCAGTGATTCGCTTTAATTATGTATATTGAACAAATTTGAAGAGATGAGAAGAAACTTGTTTTTCAGCCCACTGAACCCAAGTGCTTGCCTGTAATCTAAAATGGATATCTAATTATTGTTTAACATTATTTATTTAGGAGGAGTTACGACCTCTAATTTGCCTTTAAATGATTAATTTAGTGTTTAAATAAAGCTCCTTTTATTTAATAATGTTTTCTTTAACCAATCTTCACTAATGTCAATAAACTCTTTGTTTAACCTTCTTAAAGGAAACATTTTCTCAGCTCTGAGACAATTATGAATTACCAAAACCCGTACAGAAAAATGAGCTAAGTAATTATCTAATATTATTGCAGTGTGCTTAAGAAGAGAATATTCCACACCAATAACATAAAGCAGGAGAGAGGAAACAAGCTTTTCTAAATATTGAGCATTTTAAGCAGTCTGCCTCTTTTTAAGGTGATAAGGCAGCACAGAAATACCCCGAAATACTAATAGATTGGCTAAATATACTCATCCGCTTCTATTAGCATCCTTAAATGGTAATTGGTTCAGGTCCCAAGCATAAAACGAGCAGCGCAAATATCCCCCTCCATATGCAGGGAGATGGTCAGGTGAGACGCGGGTGCCCTCGTCCTGTCCCCAGCCCTCAGCAGGGCGCCCTCACCCATGGCGAGGGTGACTTTGCACCACCACGGTGCTGCCTCGATGTCCAGGACTGGAGGGGATGAGCTTAGACACTGAGGCAAGGCAGCACCAGCCACTGCCCCTGAAACTCTGCTCCGGACCTTTGGCTGTTTTCTGAAGCTGACTCTCACATATGGAAATAATGGCACGTATGTATTACATTATGGAATCACAGAATCATAGAATCATAGAATTGTCTAGGTTGGAAAAGACCTTTAAGACCATCAAGTCCAACCGTAAACTTAACACTGACAAGTCCACCACCAAACCATGTCCCTCAGCACCACGTCTACCCGTCTTTTAAATACCTCCAGGGCTGGTGAGTCCACCACTTCCCTGGGCAGCCTGTTCCAATGCTTGACAACCCTTTCAGTCAAGAAATTTTTCCTAATATCCAATCTAAACCTCCCCTGGCGCAACTTGAGGTCGTTTCCTCTTGTCCTACAGTATATAGTATCTCGGCTTGTAGTATATACTGGCCACCAATTTTGAAAGCGAGCACCTTTTGGGAGTCCAAGTGTGGCTGCTATATATTTCTACATAATGAATTATGTTTGTGATAATGCATATGCTTTCTTGGTCTTGCTTAGCTCCCCCATACACCAGAGCTGGGAAGATCACAGGAAAAAATAGGCAGCACAAACAAAGACAAGCTGATGTCCAGAAGGCCAGAAAGGGGCAGGAGGTAAGTAGTGGAGGAGGAAGAGGAGAGGCAGAGCTTCCAGCAGGAGCCAGATGAAACAGAAAAGCCAGGAGTGGAAGAAAGAGGTGAGAAGGAGCAAGGAGAGAGACATCAGAGGCTGCAAAAAAATCCAAGGAGTGAGGTTCACAGGCTCACAGAAGCGTTGAGGTTGGCAGGGTTGACCAAGAGCAGCTCAGACAGGGCCAGCTACAGCAGGCTGCCCAAGACCATGTCCAGCCTGGTTTTGAACATCTCCATGGATGTAGACTCCACGACTTCTCTGGGCAGCCTGATCCACCCTCATGGCAAAAATGGGTTTCCTTAGGTTCAGATTGAGTTTCTTGTGCTCACGCATGGGATGAGGTCCCAGCCTTGGGCTTGTCTTATTGTTGACCCACAAGCTCACTGTGGGCACTGAGGAATGTCTCCCACATGCAAACACGAGGCGTTGTTACGGTGGGAGCAAAGTTTGAAGGTGCTCAGGAGTGGTGAGAGAGCACTGGGATGGAAATGCCTATCTCCTGAAGGTGCGGTCTGGAAAAATGTCCTAAGTGGGAAAAAAAAAGATGGACAGATGGGCCACAAACTGGGAAGGGGAAAAAATTGCAGCAAGCTCTCATAAGAGAGCATCAAATGTTAAGAGAAGGTGTGAGTCCCAACCAGGCATTAGTAGCAGAGCTGCAGGAAAGACTGTCTAAGAAATGTATGGCTTTCCCTTAATCGCACTGGTTACTGTCTGGAGCTCAAGTGCTGGAGGTCTGAACGAGGGCTGTGACAATTTCGAACTTGGGAAATGTGCTGCCTTTATTATAGGCAGAGCTGAAAGGGTGCTCACACTCAAAGCTGGAGTTTTATGCCGCAGCAGGGCATGGAGGGGTTCCTGTGCAATTACTCCTTCCAGGTCTTGTTGAAGATCCCGGGCAGAAGAATGGGAGAAAGTGTCCAGATTTGAACGAAGAGGGCTGAGCGACAGTGAAGGGCAGCACGAAAGCCACAGCACTGCAGAGGTACGGGGAAAAGGAAAAGAAGGAAAACCGGTGTTTAACAAGCTTTGGTAGGAGCTCTTGGGAGTGAGAAGGGAGGAGACTGGGGAAGTGATCAAAAGGCTGTATCTGAGTGGATCCATGAACATGGAGGTGGAAATCAAGAACACACTTAACTGCAATTCTTAGTTTACGGCTCTTGCAAGGTATGGTGGATCAGTTCGAGGAGGCAGGTGCCTGACCCCAGGGGCTAGATTGTTGCTCCAAGCTGGTGGTAAGGGGGACAGAGATGTGTGCTGGCACTAATCTGGGGATCAGGAGGAGCAAAGCTATGTTGGTGTGGCTCCAAGCTCAACTAGTATTAGCCATCTTTCATAGCCTCTTCCTCTTTTGCAGCTTTTTGGGAGGGTGGGAGCCCGAGAGCGGTGTGGGGGGACTGTCACACCCAGCCAGGAGTGGAGCTCCCTGCCTGCCGGAGACTGAGGGGTCACCCAGGGGCGTCAGCACTGCTGCTCCCCAACACCTGAAACACCCAGCAGGTCCCTGCTCTGCTCCCAGTTTCTCCCACCCCTGACACAGAAGATTCCCCTTTGGCTTCTTTCTTTTTTTTTTAAAACTGGCAAAGAGCTTTCGACTATTTATTCTCTGAAGTTTTGATATTGTAGTTTCAATTTTTTTCCCCAACCATGTGAGCTGAGACTTCATCTAAGCTGTAGATGCCTAAAACAAGCGAAATCTCCAGTCCCTGATCCTTAGTTCTTTACAGTCCATATCTAGGCTGACACACTGGGATGGCAAATTTGCCAGGGATTCAGCAGAAGGAATATCCACACTCAGTTTATTCCTTCTCTCCCACCTTGTCCTGACATTTGCCGTACCCCATACCCTGAAAACTCAGAGTCAGACCACACAACAACAGAGTCCAGCTGATGCCATCAATACAACCAGGAGTCTCTTTTAACACTCACCCGCAAGCTGACCGTGGTGTAAGTGATGGTTTGGGTCCACAAAATGAGCGAGGAGGACCTGGGAGACCCCCAAACTCCATTCTGAAGCGAGCAGAGTTGGGACGAGCTGCCACCATAACATCCCCTCGGTGGTGGACCAGCACATCTGGAGTGAAGATGATTTGAATCCCGCCTTCAGCTTTGCCCCTTGTTGTCCATGTGGGCTTCTCTTCCCAGGGAATGCAGCTGTGCCCACCAGTCCAGGTGTTCAAAGAGGGACAAGACTCCCACAGCCCCTCTGTGAAAGGTGAACGGTCAGCAACCACGTGTCTTAAAATCTTCAGACTACAACCCGCCATGAACTGATGTCCCTTGACAAGTGATAGGAAGCAAAGCGCCATCTCAGCTGGGTTACAGGTAAACGGGCAGATGTGTTTGCCCTCAGGCAGCTTGAGGACACGCCGTCCCCCTCTGAACACAGCGTGTTAAAGGGGGATCTTCTTTTCAGTAGCTGTTTACCTTCGGGCTGCTAACCCCACGAATGGCCAGCTGCTCATTAAGGGTCAAGAAGTGCCTGGTTAAAAGGTCCTGCCCCACCTTCAGTGCAGCACGGACGAGTCCCTCAGGACTTGCTTGGCAGCGCAACAGCATAGAGAGCCGATCCACGACACCCATTGGAGTCCTCCTAATGTTGGAAGATGACATGGCTTGCCCCAGCAGACAGGGGAGGAATTTTCCCGAGAAACACCCAAAAACCTCTGCTGTGATATACAGGAGACAAGTCCTCTCTGTCAGCCTGCGTGCAATCCTCAAATAGGGATAGGACCCATCCAACTTTTTATATTTTTTTTTTAAAAAAAGACCCCATGGTATTGTGACTTTTTTTGAATCCCAGACAGGTAGGAAGAAAATGAAGGATTTCTTGTATCCACCACCTCTTTAGACAGGACTCGCATGGCACTCTCAGCTGCTAGAGAGCCTTAATAACCTAAATTAAGTAAAAAACGACAACTCTAATTAAAGTAACAACTGCTGGCTCGCAAAGGGTCTATTTTGCTTTTTCACTTCTGCTTGCTTTTAATCAGCCCTGCAAAATTCCCCCCGCCTGCATGGACGGGAATAGGTAATATTGTTTGATGAATGAATAAAATATCAGGTAGGAAGTGTCTTGTTTGTCTGCGTCTTCATTATCTCCTTCCCCGTCCTGCTGAGTTAGCGCACGGACTGTGTGTCTGGACCAGTGTCTTCTCCTTTACCGGTCACTGACTGTTTGGTTTGTACTAGCAGCTACCAGCTGGGAGCCCTGGACACAGGTTAAGATCGAAGGTGTTCGACGCTGTACGAATAACAAACAAAAAGAGAATCCCTCCAGAATAAATCCAGAGCTTTGCCAGATTTTGGTTTTCCCTGAACCCTTTTCCTTGCTAGACCTTTCATACGAATTTTAAACCTGAAGGCGGGAACAGTTCAGATGCCAAATCATCCTCTTTCTCTTTTGCCCTTTTGTAATTATTTAAAGTGACAACAATAGGGATTTTTCTCCGGGGCTGCAAACTCATTTAGATTATGTTGGTCAACTTTTCCAGTGAAGTGCAGAATTTGGATCCATTCTGGGGAGGGGGAAAAAAGCCAATTCCAGCCACAGGAGAAGGAAAGTTGGTAGAAAATTTGGAAAGAGAAGACTTTTTTGAAGGACATGCAAAACCCTTAAAGAGTTGTAACCGCTCTCACTGGATGAGGTGTGCGAGAATCCTTTCTTTCGATTCCCCATTTACTCTCTCCTTGACTAGCGAAGGCAGGTAATCTCAGATTATTTACCAGCATCTCATTTCCAACTCACAAGAAACGCCTCGAAGCCAGAAAAAAATTACTCTCCGTCAGCCTGTTTTTGTTTTGCTCCCGTGTTTATTTTCATCTTAACATTAATTGCCCCATAATGTCTGCTTGGTTTTATCAATTAGCCTTTGCAGTGGGAAAATATTTTAGCGCCTAATACAGCGTAATGATTTTTTTCCCTATTTGCCAAGGGGGTTATTAATAAATGTCCCCACTGGGGTTACAACTCTGGTGCTCTGGTGTTTGCTTTAGGGGAAATGAGGGATTGGAGGAAAATCCTAACCAAACGGAGCTATAATTAGAGCGAAAGCAGCTGCAATTAGAAGTATATGTTTGACGACACCCATGGCACGCGGGGACAAACCTCCCCTTGACTCGGGCCGGGATGGCATCAGAAACTGCCACTGCAAAAAGGGGAAAGCTCTTGGTTTTCCTCCTTTTCCAAGTGTCGCATCAAAGATTTGCGAAGTCTGCTCAGCGTATCTCTCCGAGGAGGAAGGGTTGGTTGTTTTTTTTTCAGTGGAGGAGTGTTGGCCCGGCAAAGGCAACAGCAGACTCCTCCAAGCCGGGATTTCGCCCTGATCGCTCGCTCCTCGCTATTTATTTAGCCTGAACCGCTGCCACCAGCGCTGCTGGGCTCTCTGGTCTGCTGCCAGCCGAGCAGCCCCTTCAAATGACACATCTCGGTGCGCATCAGACGGCCACGCTATTTCCCACGGAGTCCTCTCCTGCGGCGGCAGGTACTCCAAGGTTGGACGGCGAAGCCTGGCAGACCTTGTTCTCCTCCCCGCTGCCGCAACAGACTTTGTTCGTGGAGACAAAAAAAACAAAAAAAAACAAAAAGAAAACATACCAGACGCCGTCCCTTTGGCTTTTCTGCCTGTTACAAATCTAAATTCTCCGTCAACCGGGAAATGAAGCAGCTAATAGGCTATCCTAGCAAAACTCAATCCTGTCATCAGATACCGGTTTCTGGAAAGCGGAACTGGAAGGAATTCTGCAGCCTGTCGAGAATCCAGGCTGAGTTAAAATATTAGCGCTTGATTTTATCTATTAGCCGAACAACACGTTTAACAATAAACACTTTCATAGAGCAAGGACACATACGGAATTAAAAAATGCAGCAGATGTGCAATACCGCTTAATATGGCTTTTAGCTTAATTCATCTTATTGCAGAAATCCGTAATTCTCATGGTTTGGGTTCTGAACAACAGCTACTGATGTAACCTTTTGTCTTTCCCTGGGTTATATTTTTGGTCAAAAAAAAACCCCAACCAAAACAATTACTATTATAGCACTATTAGCTTTAAGGATTTACAGCTTTGCTTCTTTCACAGCAGAGCTTGGAAGTCATAGAATTTACTCTGGGAAAACCTGGCCGCGTCCTTGCAAACCTCTGTAGGGCTTCTTGTAGTGGGGCTCTGTATCGGCACCCCGTCTCGCTCTTGGTAGGAAACAGGTTATTGCCAGCACAAACTGGGTGGCTACGGAGGCTTATGTTTGAGGGACACCTCCCATCCCACCACGCCTGCAGAAAGCAGATAGAAAGCAGCAGTGAAATGGAAGGATGTGCCTCACTCCTGTCCACCACCGCCTACGTGTGATCCAGGTGGTCCATCGCTGTGCTGGATCCACGAAAAAGCAGATTCCCCTCCACACCCCAAAAGATGCAACCTCATTCCTCCAGATCTGTGAGCACCGGAGAAGTCACCTAAATGAGGATAGGGCTTGTTGTCTGATTTCTCTGCTCCTTCTCCAGAACAGCAACACCTCTAGACCAGAAGAGGAGCTCTGGTGGACCTTGGGACTACTGGTTTTCCAATGTGAGCGAACAGAGACTAAAGGTAATCAAATGAAGAATCCAGTGATTATTTCTATTGCAAAACAACCTGAGAACTATGCACAACGGCCACTGCGGTACCGCAAGAGACAGCCCTGCCCTGCTGAATGTCCACCCTGAGTTCATAGCCCTGTGTCCCACACACAGTCCCATACACTGTGTGGGAGAAGCAGGTATCCACCACCAACACTTTTGGAGCAAGGAGCACCGTCCCTGGGAAGATGTGTGTATTTTATACCTTATTTATACTTCTAGCAAAGCATCCAAGAGCTGCACGGGGGGAACTGAACCTGCAGAACAACAACTCAGTGCCTTTTGCTATAAAACAAACATTTTTATCCTAAGAAAAGCAAAGACGATGTTTCCACCAACCTCGCTGGTGTCTGCTCTGATTCCTGGCCAGGCATTCAGCGCAACTAAACATTTCTTTAAAGCCAGAACCTTTCTGAATCGCCATCCAAGTGCCGACTCTAGAGACATCGACCCATTTGTTCTCTTTTATTTCCTTCTTATCCTTTGTATGTGTGTGTGTGTGTGTGTAATTACGTGTCTCTCCGTGTATACCTGTAATCACACACACGCTATGTACACACTACGTATGTGTATCATAGACCTTTAATACTCAAAAAAAGCTTATAATTGATTTTAAGTGTTGTTTTAAAGGGATACGCATTATTCTAGGGATACGCATCTATGCACGCAACAACATACACAAATCAGTACGCCTATGGATATTCATATACATGTTCATATACACACAACAAACATGCGAGCGCCTCCGCAACTAACCACAGAGCTCAGCACCATCCCCTTTCCCCACTGGGCGTAAGGGTCTAAAACGAACGCCAGGCTTTTAAAGCTAATTTTATTGCCTTCCCGCACCAGGAACAGCCCAACCTTGTGCAGCCGCTTTGACACAGACGTTAATTTTCACTTGCAGCTGTGGCAATTAGAAAGTGTACTTAATAGAGTGTCATGTTAATTGTTGCAGAGTTAACCAATTTCTCCATTTAATTGTCAATTGATTAACCTATTGAAATGGTAAGTGACTCAGTTTCCTTCCAGAACAAACAGCAGCCACATATTGTAGCTTCATCCAGCTGGAGGGGGTACTTTGTGATTTGCTCAGCCTCAATGTGCTGGTATTTTTCTACACCTCCCTGAGCTTTTAATTAGATGAGCCAATTTTACATGTATTTGTCTGCTGGAAAGGTTATCTGTGCCGGAGCTGACCTGCAGAGACAAGGTTGAGCCTAGCGGTCTTAATAGAAAAGGTTTTCAGCTATGACTGCTGTACTTGATTGCATTGTAATGGTAATTAACTTGAGACTTTGCCTCCCTCAATGTTTTTTTGTAGCTTTAACTATGCAATGAGATGTTTCCTCTGTCATATATATGCACTTATTAAGCTCTCATTGGATTCTAATATGCATGCAAATAGTCAAGAGTTTCTTAAGGCTAATACTACACTATGTAGCTTGTAGTGCCATTAAGTCACTACAAAGATGTAGCCTGCAGCAAACTTATAAGTTGGTTTTTTTTTCTTTTTCGGCGAGTGTACGCGAGGGTTTGCTTTTCCATTTTTGTGCTTTTTTTCAACCTAAAGGAGGAAGAATTCCCTCTGCATCCTTTTGCTCCTTTTTATCTGAAGGACTCTGCGCACGAGAGCCCGTTTTAACAACTTTCCCTTCCCCGACCAGCCGAAAAATGCGCTCGTGTTTTAAAAGGAAGATCCCGATGTCCTTAATTCAGTTTTTCAAGTTGGTTTGTAATCCATCCCCATTCCTACTCCTTTCTCCAAGCGGCTCGTTTGAAAGCCCTCGGTATCTCCTGTGTTTCTGCATGTTCTTTTACAGTACGGCGCTGTCATTTAATTACGAGACAATCCCCCACAACTGAGCAAGCATTTTCATCATTGATAATGTTGGTAGCAGGCAACTGAGACAAAATGATTACAAACCTATGTTGCGCTCAATAGTCCTTTAGAGGATTTCTCTCTTAATAGTCCTGGCTCATTCATGTTTGGTTCAGTACATTTGTTCTTTAAAAAAGGCATAGATTAGAAGAGTTTCAGGGTAGGTTAATAACTCAACTGAAAATGGCTGCTTGCATTGTCAAAGTCTGTTCCTGCAGTTGCCTGGTGCTTTCTTCAGTTCTTCCACACTGCAGCTTTGGCCCAGTTGGTAAACAGCTTAAGTCCAGACATCTTTTCATTCTCCGCGCAGCGGATTGAAATAAAAATGCATATAAGTGGCGACTGACTGGCGCTGGCCTGACAATAGCCTGTAACATTATGCAAGGGTATTTACATAGGAATAAGGCCTTGGTAAAGAAGACAGGGGCAATTAATGACTAGGGCCACACATATAAGGAAAGTTTGTCCAATCCTTTCTTCAATAAAGATCTTTTGTAAAGTGCTATGGAAACTCATGGAGGCCCCCAAACAGATTAGGAGAGGGACTTTTGTGGTAGGGTTTTTGGGGGGTTGGTTTTTTCTTGTCTTTTTTTTTTTTTTTTTTTTTTAAATTTACGTTAAAAGGGCCAAATTTTGTAAAGGTAAAATGTAATTCTTCTGTGCTTTTGAATTTTTACTATTGTGACCTTTTTTTTTGCATTTCCTCTTTTTTTTTCACAGGAATACTTTTTGTGTGGCTATTTTCCTAGGAGAATGTGTGCAATAAAGAAATAAAGTGAATGGTGTGCCTCAGCCAGGAAGGCTGGTGGAAGCGAAAGGCTCGGAGGAGACCTGTCACAATGCTTGACTCCTCCTGCTAGTGCAGGTTTGGAATTTAAGCTAATTTGTAAGCATTTAGGGCCTGATTCTGATCTCCCTTACACCCCAGCAGTTCTGCTGGGGCTGTCAAACCCCCTCCCGGCAGATGCATGATAGGCAGCTCCGCCTTCTGAGCTTGGCTTTCTCCTTCGTTTTGTCCCGGCGGATCTGGGCGTGAGTGATTTTGACAAACCGAGGAAGCCCCACGCTCTGGCTCCGGGTTGCGATGCCGAAGGCGGAGCACCGTCAGCAGCGGGTGTCGCAGGGATGTAGCCCCGGGCAGAATTTAACCCCAAAGCTTCATCCGGCCAGATGGGATGCTCTCCCCGGGGCTTGCAGACACAGATAATGAGCCCGGTTCCCTGGGGAAGACCAGCCTGCGTCCCCCCGAGGCAGAGATGGCACAAAAGAGTGACAGCTGATGATGCCTTCTCCACCCACTTGAGTTTGCACATCTTGGCACAGTGTGGATGCATCACTTTGGGTCGGAAGCCATCACCACCAGGACAGGGGTCCTGGGAACCTCTTCATCAACACTGTACACTCCTTCGCTGTCTCCTTTTCCTTCTCAAGAAATTTAAGCCACTGTCCTCTATGTCTCACCTTAGATGTGTTGAGGACCGCGTCTTCCTTGGGCTGCCATGGCAGGTCTCTTGATGGCAGCTTGAATATGCCCACGTCAGTTGAGCAATTTTGATTTCAGGCTCATCCATCGATGTTTAGAGACTTTGCTCTTGTTCTAATGACTGTAGGGGGCTCCTTGGTTTGGGTGGATGGTGTAACTTTTTAAACTCACTATCCAGAGAGTCGTAGGTCTCTATGTTGAAAGCAGAGCAGAGATCCTACTGCTCAACCCATTGTATGTGTTCAAGAAGTCAAACCTTTGGCGGGCATGAACGAGCAAAGCCCCAGTGATCTCTCTGCAGTTCTGCCAAGCTTTACACCACTTGACGATCTACTAGTGATGGAATCCTTTTCCTCTAAGGCAGAGATTTTTATAGCAGAATATCACTCAAAGAAGAGAGAAGTACATTTCCCAGGACCTCCTGTCATGCCACTTTCTTTCTTCAAAATAATTATAAAAGTCAAATCTCCCATTGAAATTAATTCCTAAAATGCTTGCTGGACATTGAAGAGGGGGAAATAAATGCTAACAGCACAAATGCATGGTTCCTAAGAGAGAGGTGTGCAGGGAGCAGAGAATGTGTTTCTGCTGCAGCCCTGGAAAGCTGCAGAAATCAATGCTTCATTCAAGGCTATTGATCAGTACTAAATTAATTAGACTTCAAGGCTTATGGCAGTTGATAAGACAACTTGTTAATTTAGTCAATGATAGTGTTTTCCCTAAAGCGGCAAATACCCTCTTTCTCAGAAAAGACATTTCTAGCACTTGCTACCCGACTTTCCCCCCCCCCCGCCCCCATTCATTAAAAAAAAAATTTCACTTTACATTTAAATTAAGATAAGAATTGGACAGGGAGATACTTCTATTTACCCCTCTTTGCTGCCTTTTGCTCTAACGTTGAAGCGGGGTGTCGATAACATCTAATGTAATTTAATAGGACGGCAGCATAACATTTAGCTTCTTCGACCCTGGCCCATTGACAGCGATGTTCATTTGGAAAAGCTGGTGGGGAGAGGAGGAAGGAGGGAGAAGAACTACTATCTAAATTTTAATTTTTTTTTTTTTTTTTAAATGGCAAATCCAGAGCTTTTGCTTCCCAGGCGAGAAGGATGCTCATGGCCACTGACAAAGGCACGGGCGCTGCCGGTCCTGCGAGCGGTGAATGAGACGAAGGTATCCCAGAATACCCTGGACATGGGGCCGTACTTCCTGCTGGCTGGGAAGGACAAAAGGACAAAGCCGAAGGAGTGCCGGGGTCCCACCACCAGCTCTTGGAGGCACCAGTCTGCTACCAGCAGCACTCCAACCCTCGGAGAATGCTAATAAGCCACTGAAGAGCTCAGCTTTCCTGCCATAATTCTATAGCGCCGTTGAGGACCCCATAGTGTTCACTAAATAAAGACAACTAATTGAGAATTTTTTGCACATTTTGCTCAGTGGACTTGTTGTTCAGGCGGTTGGTTGGGGAGAATGTCCCCCTACTGACAACAGGGGCTGATTGTTTTGGCAGCCGCCGGGTTAGCGCCATTTCCCGGGTCTGAGCCTGACTTTCGAAGTATGACAAAAATGTTTCATTTCGGAATTTTTTTTTTTTTTTTTTTTTTTTTTTTAATTATGCGGCTGGGAATTATTTGGGCTTCGTGGAGAACGGGCCATCCGGTGCTGGCGTGAAAAAAAAAAAAAAAAAAAAAATTAAAAAAAAATTGCTGGCAGAGTTTCTCAGAATAAAACCTTTGGTCTCTCTCTCTCTTTTCTCCTCGCTCTCTCTTTTTCCCCCCCTCTCCTTTTTTTTTTTTTCTTTTACTGTATTTTCTGTGGCGAGGCCTACATTTTTGTGTCTGCAGGTGACACTTTGATTGAAACTAAAATTAATAAATCAGCTGAAAAGCTCACACCTACAGCTCACAGCAGGGCCTTGAAAACACGGTTATAAAGGGAGCTTTATGCCCTTGTGTAAAGAAGGAATAAATTACAGAAGCACTTGTTGCCCTTGGACTCGATTTTGCTTTGCAGGCTGGTATCTTATTTTTGGAGCTTATTGTTAATCAACAGGTTCCTTGTAGGTTTAGCAGGTGACTTTGCTATTAATCTCCTATTTGACCACTATAGCATATTAATGAGGTAGGCTTCTGGATGTGGCTGTGTCTCCAGCACAAGGAATTAGTTTAAAAGGTGCACTCTTTACTCAATTGCTCACAGTTAACGATGCTGCAGCCCAAATGCAAAGTAGCATTTTCTACGGCTTGTGTAGCATTAAGAGTGTTTTACTAACATTATGTTCCTCACTGTGCTTTTCTTCTGTTGTATTCTTATTTCTTCTCCATGGAGGGCTATTATCAGGCTTACCGGTCCTTCCTTCTCTTTATATTTTTGGGGGCTTTCTTCATTTTTTCATTCCCCAAACAAAATAAAGAAATTATATATAAATGACAAAATGATATCCTTTCTGATAAATGTGCACCTTGGTTTTAATTAAACAATTCCAGAGCGCTTTGGAGGTACCATTGGATTTAAATGAAATGCTCAGCTCAACGTTTCTCTTCAAAACTAGCTTAATAAATATCATTATAAAGTGGAGGAATTCAACCAGGCCCATTTCACCTTGTATTTTGGGTCTGATTTAAGCTTGGAGTGAGGATACCTATAGGGGTACTTTAAGAACATAAAGAAAAGCCGAGGATTTAAGACTTAAATTTGTAATTACAAGGATCTGCCGAAATACATAATATTATGAGCCAGGCTACAAAACACCCCGGTGGAAACAACAGCTTTGTTGTAATACAGTAATTTCCACATTCCAAGGAACGTGCTCTGCCATAGACGGTTATTATTGGCGTTTCCTTTAATAACTTTCAGACGTGTGGTCTACCTCCCAAACAGATACATATTCCTATTTAAATTAGCGCTGTCAGGCTTATGCCTGCAGATTCCCGGCATTTTTTTTTTAACAAGGACTCTTGCACGCAACGGAATATTTGTGTCAGGTTAGATGTCAGGCTTGAGTTTTAGCCTGAACTGTAAAATAGCTGTCTTTTATGGATTAAGGTCAAAGATATCACGTTACTTTAGCTTGGTATTTTGGTATTCCTCTTCTTTCTCCTCTTTTAATTGGGATATATGTATTTTTTAAAAAAAAAAAGTAGAAGAAACCAAATCTGCTAGTGGAGTACGTCTAAGAGCAAAGATATTTAAGGTATTAGTAACACCTTTACTGGGGGCACCAAGGGTAGGTGCTGGCCCCCTCCACCTCTCGCAAAAGGTACAGGCCGTATTCCAAGTCACATTCAAATTTCTATCTATATTTTCAGAAATTAATGTCAATTTAAACTGCAGCCGTCGCAGGGTGCTCAGTTTGAGCTTCTGGCAAGGGCTGAGGGCTCAGCTGAGCCGGGGAAGCCACCCCGAAATGATGCGCTGGAGTAAAGCATCCCTCCGGAGAGCCAGACATCCCTGGTCATGGGAGGACAAACTATGGGGGAAAGACGAAATTCATCTGCCGACCTTGCAGCGCCCTGGCATTGGAGCGGGTACGACGGAGGGTCATGGTGAAACACCCAGGAACGCGCTCACAGACTTGGATCTGACCCGAGGTGCTCCCACGCCTGCACCTCTACGTCTGCCCAGGAGGAGCCAATTGGGCTCGTTTTCAGAAAATTCGACTTGTTAGTTTGTTAAAACCTAAGTGAGATCCTCCCTATCGCAGGCCAACAAATTAGCTAGCTTTGCTTGGAAAATAAAAAAAAAAAATAAAGAGAAAGGTGTTTTTCGACTCTGACAAAACACACTGTCATTACCACCGACGTTTGGTTTTGGTTTTGGTTTGGGTTTTTTTTTTTTTTTAAGGAACCACCTTTTAAACAGTTTTGCTGGATTTTTTCTTCAGAGCCTTCGCATCGTGGTCTTGTTTGTCAGGGTTCGAGGAAGAGCAAATTTTTACCGCGCAGGCACGAACCCCTATAAATCAGAGTCCGTCGTTAAAACACTGGCAGACCCTTCACTGAAGTGGTGTTAGCGGGGGCTGCTCGACAGCCTATTTCTAAGGAGGAATAGTTAATGTAACATGGTTTGGGAGCCCTTCCCCTCCCCAGCCCCCTTCTCCCCCAACTACTTACAGCACAAGGAGGTTTGAGCTTATTTTGTCTTTTCACAACTTAGCAAGATCAGACACATTTCTGCAATGCATATGCAGATTTTACCTCTTGTTACTTTCTCTAATGAGCTTTCACTTAATCAATTTGACAGTAGCCTTTCTTCCTTTTTTGCTTCGTATCCACTAGGAAAGTATTCAGGAAAAAGTGTTAACAGTTTCAAGGGGTATTAGCAAAATGAAATGGTGGCAAAGCCAAATTTAGGAAGATCGCAAAAGCGCTTTACGGAAAGAAAAAAGAAAAAAAAAAAAGAAGTTAAAATGGGGGATGTGGATTTAACAAGAATGTTTGTCTAGGAAATGAGCAGGACTGCAGACATCACTTTTATTTGCCTTCAAATAATTTAAAGTAATGTTAATAATGAGTAGAGAAACCTCAATTTTATGTAAATATCTGGGTTATAGAAACAAGCACTTTCTCTGATGATACGTAACCCTTTTGAAAATAAAAGTATCCTCTTTAATGAGCTATCGAATGGGGACCGTAGCCACAGCCAGTCACCCAGGACAGGGATGCTGGAAGTCCCAGCGACCTGCAGAGCCATGGGAAGGGATCTGCAGAGCCGTATCAATCCTACACGCCCAGGTTATCAAAGCCAGAGAGGCATGTAATTCCTCTACGGAGGGGTTTGATGCAGAAACCCCTCTGAGGGCCGAGCATCAGTATTTTCAATGAAATGGATGATCAGAGTAATGGTGATATCTAGGAAAGGACAAGGGATGATGATGGCCCAACAGCTCTGGGTTCCCTGGGCCCAAGGGATGTCCATGGAGGACATTTGATCATAGAATCATAGAATGGTTTGGGTTGGAAAGGACCTTTAAAGGCCATCTAGTCCCAACCCCCCTGCCATGAGCAGGGACATCTTCAACTAGAGCAGGTTCCTCAAAGCCCTGTCCAACCCGGCCTGGAATGTTTCCAGGGATGGGGCATCTCCCACCTCTCTGGGCAACTTGCGCTGACGTTTCACCACCCCCATGATACTTCATTATACTTGCTGTAATTTATTACTTGTGGAGTTGGTTGAACACAGCCACAATCTGGGACCCCCAGGAGGGAGCGAAGGTGCCCAGGACCAGCAGTACCTTGGCTTGCAGGGGGATGCTGCGCCCTGGTGCTTGGCTAGCCAAGCTGTGCTTGTGCCTTCTCTTAAGCCTTAATGGAAAGGACCTTCCCTCCTGGGGTGGGTGTCCTGGAGCGTGGTGGTGGCTTTCTCCAAGAAACTCCCAGCTCTGACTGCATCCCTCATTTAGGGGCCACACTGGGCAAGGAGAAGCCAAGGCGCACCGGTTTTCGTAGCGTCTGCAGGCACTTGATGCCTAAAATGTACATGCACAAGCAGAAATTGGTGGTCTGCATGGTATGAAAAGCAAAACCAGGCAAGGGAATTAGCCCCAAAGTGGAGGTGTTGCATCTCTCTGAGTCAGTGCTTATGTGCTCAATGTCATCACTAAGCTGTTGTCATCACTGAGGACATCGCTGAGGCATTAAGTTCATAATAGCCAAGTGGCAAAGGACTGCTGACACATCCTTACTGACAAGGAACGCAAAGCTTTAGCCAGGGCTTTCGTGAGAGCCACAGCCTGCAGGAAGGTGGCATGGGCTGAAGGAAAACACTCACAGGCAAATGATTTGGGGTTCCCCCAGTCAATAAACCCACTGGAGACTCCCATCCTGGTCTGGTTGTCAGAGAAAAGTTCAGAGCCTGATTCCTGCTAACCAGGTCCTTCATGTGAAGTCCCCCAGTCACTTCATAAATGCCAGTCCCCGGGACCACAGCCCATTTTGCAGGACTGGACCACATGCAAAGAGTGGAGCTGCGCCTAAGGAAAAGGTTTTCCTTTCTTTTCATGGGAGATTTGTGTCTTGATGCAATGGAAGACGCAGCCTTTATTCGTGGGTTTCCATCCCTGGGTACCAACAACACGATGACCATAATCGGTGGGTGGTTTGCTGTGGGCCAGTTCAGGACAGCACCAAGGAGCACCGAGTGCTTCTTGGCTACAAAAAGCCCTCACCACAAGTCATCACTGAGATGGAGAAAGAAATAGAGAATAGTATTGCCAAGGGGAAAGTCTCCTTTGAACTGAACATAAAGCCTACACCAACTTTGAGTTAATCTTACCAGATAATTGAGCCTCATGGAGAGTCCTTTGCTGAACAGAGCCACGGTTACGGGATATGGTTGCTGCCAGGTGGGAGCTATGGCTGCGGTTAGGGCATGTGGGGGACCTGGGTCCTACTCCTCGTGGTGCTATGGGCCTCCTGCATGACCTCAGGTGAGTCTCTTAGCATCCCTTCCGCACTTAAAAATAAAGATAATGGGGTTTTCCTGCCCTGTTGAGATGTGAAAATAAATGTGGAAACAGTGAGGTGGTCAGAGAAATGAACTGAACGGGTGCGTGAGATACATAACCTGAAATTACCAAGAGGATGCTTGTGTTGGATGTGGTTATCTCCATGTCTGAAAACAGAGACATTTCAAAAGGAAAATGCCTACCTTTGCTCCCCGCAGGCAGTCCTCTCCCTTTAGCTGCTGTTCCGTTTCTTTTCTAAAATGGATTCCTCCCTGCCCTCCCAAGCCACAAAAAGACCACTTTTCCACCCGACACTGACCAACTCCGTCGTGAGACACCTAATAACCGAATCTAGTCAAATGTGCCTTTCCCCACCACCAGACCAAGCTGCTGTAGCCTGAAAACTGGTCGGAAAACGGGGCCGTCATCAGTCGACACTGAATCTAGTTTTCGCCATCGGTGCCCGCAAACCGAAGGATTATATCCCAACAAATGCTCCGAGTGCCTGCTTCAGTAAGCGGGGCGCTAATGGCCTTGCCTTTCCATATTTTGATGTTATTTTGCCCCGTTATATGTTAAAGGCGGTGATGAGAGAAACAAGCCGGCGTCGCAGAGCTGAACCTGACAGGTCTGCGGAGCCAAGGGGGGACACACGGACCCGGAGCGGCTTTAGCTGGGCTTTGCTTTCCTGGCACTATTTCCATCCCGAAACAGGGGACCACGCCGCTGTGGAGCCAGAGTATGTGCTCCGACACGACTTTTCCAAAAGCACTCTTTTCAAATATTTTATTCGGATCTTATTTTTAAGCCGGGGTCCAGAACCTTTAAATCAGAGGCAATTTTGTTTTCCTAGCTGTCAGCGATATTTTGGCTATTTTAAGAATGTAGGACAGGGTTAAGGATTAGTACCAGCATTTCTTTTCTGTGTATCAGAGCTGCTTAGCAGTAATTAATTAGGACATTGGGTTTTGTACTCTTGGTTCAGGTCATTTGCCTATGAGCAGCTCAAGCCTTTTACAAAGGCACGCTGCATATGTTTCTGGGTACCTTTTTGAGAGAAGATTTAAATTGGCCAGATGAATAATACTTTGCTACAAGTGTTTTGCCCTAGGCAAAAAAGGTTTTCTTCATATTATCATCGCCCGGAGCTGGAATCCTCAAGCTTGATGTGACTGGTGTTATACTGTCACATGGCAGTGATGTAAGAACAGGAGCTCTCTGTGTCAGACAAATCTGGATTTAGGGGAATTATAGCAGATGTTGCAAAATGGCAACAGTTTAGTAAGTTCCTTTCATCCCCCGCTTGGGAGGCAGGTCCACAAAGTACACCCAGACAGAGAAGAATGTTATCTTTGATCCCTTTCACTCCGGGGCAAGGAGGCTCCACCCGACGAGGGATGCAGCGAGGCTGGAAATAAAAATAAATTTACAGTAGCTGTTTGTTTTACAATATGGAAATGGGCCGTTATTTATTCATGCTGTTTGCCCAGACATGTATAAAAGATTTTTATCGGGGGGTGGGGGGGGGGGGGGGGGAACACGTGTATTGTGTGCTATAAACAGATTAGAGCATTCAATATTAAGATTAATGGCATGGAAAAAACACTTGGAAATTCGTTTAGGGTTAGATTACAAGAAAGACCTGCAGCTCCCCTCCACCACGCGTACATGCACGGTGGCACAGGCGGCGTTTCATGCCGAGGAAATGAGGAAGGAAGGAATATAATTGCCTCTGATACAGTGATGGAAAGCAAAAAAGTTACACGTTATGGCGTATCACATCAATTTTATCCACCACTCGGGATTTTATTTTTTAATGAAAGAAGCTGGAAGTGTCTCTATTCATCTGCTCCTCCTTCATTTGGCTAAACAGCTCATTTATACCTATGCAGAAACCGAACACATGATGACAACGTGACAGACCGTGTTTGCGACAAGAAAGCACCACCTGCGGTGAACAAAACACGCCAGCGTAGGACAAACGGTCATTCTTTCTTCTCAGGAGTTTAAATCTGATTGGAATTTGGTCAGAATTTGCAGGATTTTTCTTAAATTGGTCGGTTCATTAAAAAAAAAAAAAAAAAAGAAACCCATTTGGTGACAGGCACAAAACCACCCCAGCCTTTGATTAGGTTTTAATAAAAAAATCCCTCCAACCACCTGGCAGTAACATGGACTCGCCAACGTACGGCACGGACACAGCTGCTCACGCTGCAGGGACGGAGCACGACCCTCTCGCCCAACAAGCTCATGGCCACGGCCACACTACCCAAACCCGCCATCCTCAGGCAGTCCTGCCGAATTCCAGCCTCCAGAGGAGCTAAACCGGAGGGTTTCAAGAACATGCACGATACCAACTGTGTTTTGCATGGAGGTGTCCCTCGCCTGAGCGTGCAACGTTCATTTTTAAGAGTAGAAGCTCAGCTGGGTTCAGTTTAGGAAGGTGTTTAAGGGTATCCTTAAATTTAAATTGTGGAATCATGACGGCTCCAGGTCACACATAAGCTTCAAATCTACCCATCCTTTCATCCCTGCCTGGATTCAGGTCTAGACCCGCATGTGGTGCACCATGCCTGAGCCATACAGGAGACACTGATGGAGAAGATGGTGTCAGCCTTCTGATGCACCTTTCCCATGAGTGCCCGCAGTCATCTAGATCCCTCGCATGTGAGCAGGACCAAGCTGAGAGACAGCCATTGTGTCCACCGCCCACATTAGTGGCCTTTTGGTACCATCTTCAGGAAAGCATCCCCAAGCAGTTCTGCCTGCAGGACAACAAGAAGACCCTTCTCCACCTCCAAGCCCATTTTGGATGCCCCCAAACTACAGGAGACCTGCAGGAGCCAAGCCAAGGTGACCCCAGCACCTTCTTGTTTCTGTCTCTGCACCGGCCTGCACCCAGCAGGGTCTCCTATCCTGGTCCTCCAGACCAAGGTGGTGTTTGCAAGGCAAGGCCCTAACTTTTGTCACTCCAAAGGAAATACCTGCCCTCATCTGCCCACAAACTGCAGCTCCTGGTCCATGAAAGCAGTGAACCTACTGGGCAGGAGGCCCTTGGGGTGACCTTACAACCCCGTATTGACCTCTCTGCATCTTCTGCATCCTCCCATAGAACCAAAAACCCTGCGAGTGAAAGGCTGCAACGAGCATTTTGCCAAGCACAACAGAGCCTGGCTCAGCCGAAGCCTCTAATTGTCACCACCAGGCAAATATCGATTAAAAGCAGCTCAACGCCACAATCACGGCACGGCCAAAACAACGCTACAACCCACACAACAGTCATAGCCCAAAATTGGTCGCGCCATGCAGGGTCCCAACCCCGTGTGCTGGGAATCAGAGGTGTTCTAAGGAAAACACGGGATCAGCACACGTTCCCATTCAAGACGCCTAATCTTGTCTACACTCAAAATGGTACCGGCTAAAATTGGTTTTCAATTGATTTAAGTTCACTGGCACAAAGCCCTGTGTAGACATTCTTAAATGGGTTTAAAAATGGCTTATCAATTTAGCTTAAGACACTTAGTAGCTAAACTAAGCTAAATCGGCATAAGCCAGGTTTAAATTGATTTATGATGTCCACAAAGAGTTTTGCACTGGTTTAACTAAATTGCTTTAAAAACACACCGCCACTTTAGCCTTCAAAAGTGAGTGCCTATGAGTGTAAGGATTTAGGGTAAATGTCTTTAAAAAGTGCCTAAATATCTGAGGAGCTTACGCCCCTTTTCCCCAAACAGACTTAGTCTTTTCGAAATCAGAAACTGTCCTTTGTAAATGCTACTCCAAAGTGCCAAAAAAAAAAAAAAAAAAAAAAACCAGAAAAAAAAAAAAGGGGAAAAGGGTCAGATCCTCCATGGAGTAAATTAGGGAGATATCCCATTTTACATCTGCTGGAGGAAAGCCAAGCCCTGCCTCAGTTTTTTAAAGGGAAAGCAAAATTGTCTGAAACGCCAGGTTTTGGGGGGGGGGCTGAGATTTTTTTTTTTCTGCTAGTCGTTGGTTTTTTTCTTCACCTCCTTAGGTCCACTAGTTGCTGGGATACACCTATATTCAAATAATCACGTCGCCGTTCGCAGCATCCCTGCGCCCTACAGTAATTCCAGGCTTTTATGTTGACGTGCACAGGCACGGTTTGGAAGATATTTGAGCTCTCGTAGCCACATCTGTTGTTTTCTCCCTTAATGATTTGTAGTTAGCCAAAATAATAGAAAGCAGGCAGAGCTTTTTAATATCGGCTTGCTTGACGTGAGCCTATCTCAGTCAAAATGTTTATTCTGCGGTGCTCCCGCTAGCTCTGGAAATTCATGTATCTATATGTATTTGCGTGTTTTGCTTGACTAGGCACAAATTATGCTCTCAACTGGAAATATCACAAGTGTAAATAATTTGGAGACATAAGTGTCTGAGCGAAACTCGTGTAAAAGCTATTTGTTTTATGGATTTTGATCGCCAAAGTTTAAAATATGAGCAAACTTTTCATTTAGGGTTTTGCCATTTGTTTGAACACTCCTGTAGTAATTGGAAATGCAACAATTGTTTAAAAGTGGCATTGTCCATGAAAAGATTTAGTGAGGGATGAAGAAATTTCTTGAACCTAAAGACATAATCTGGTGATCCAATTCTCCCCACTGTGTCCATTCCCGTGAAACTCCATTTACTTTCTCCTATCCGTCACCAGCTCCCCCACATCCCACCTAGCCAATCCTCTAGGTTTCCCACATTGTTTCCCCTTTTGTCTTTTCAGTCCAAACAGAAGAACAACAGACAAGGTTTCGAAGGGCAGGGAGCATCAGGGGCTGGAAGAGAATGGCTAAGATGAGGGTCAGAGTCCTAGCCCTACTGCCAACAGTTACTAGGGTTTGTGCTGCCTGGCTGGGCAGTGTTCAAAGACTTTGCTGGGCTTTGTTCCACTGTGTAGGGATTAGGCCTGGCGGTCTGAGAATTTGCCTTCTAATTAAAAAGGATAAAAGATAGAAGTAGCATTAGACTAAAACATAGCAGTGATACTTCACAGGCTTTTTTTTTTTTCCCTCTCTCTCTCTCTCTCCCCCCTTTTTTTTTTTTTTTTCAGTCACAAGACGACGCGCGAAGTTGTCAGGTTGTTTTATTTCTTTTGTTTTCGGCGCCTGTGGAAAAAAAAAAAAAAAAATCATAATAAAGAGAAGGGAGGGGAGGAGGAAAAGTTTTTGAAACTCTTCCCAGCTCTTCCATATGGCGAGGGAAGGCTGAATTTCTGCGTGCGCCGCGGCAATTTTGCTCCCTGACTATTGCATTTATTGACAAGGATTACACCGGCTCCCTATCGCATCCCTTAATGCTCTACCAAAAGGTGAGGGAATTCCCCACGTCATCCTCCCTGGCCGAAGGAGCCTACGGGAAACCTGAATTTCTTCTTGCACAACCTCTCCTTTTTTTTTTTTTTTTTTTTTGTTTTTCTTTTCCCCTTGCGCTTAGCCCTCGTTAGGGACACTCAAAAGCAGCCGCAAACCCTCCCCTCAAATTAACCGGGACGTGTTATTTTCCCCCCGCGCAATGTGACAAACGCCGGAGGCCGCATGCGGCTAACCATCGCTTACAGCGCCGCTTTAATTACTCTTAAAACAACCGTGCGTTTCGAGCAGGAACGGGAGCCCAAATCCCCGCAAGCTGTTACTCGTGTGAGTAATCCCGAATCCCGCAAAAGCCCTATTCAAGGCAGCCGCCAGGATCCAGCCCCACGCAGGACGGCGAGGACGGGCGTAAATCCAGGGCCTGCCAGCCCCGACAAGGGCCGTTGGAAGAAATCCCTGCTTTTTACAACTTGATCTGCCTTTAAAAAACATCCTGGGAAGCCGGAGCCGGGGCAGGGGGAGCGGTGGCATTCCGGGATGGCTCTTCTCGGGACAACGACTTTTGGCCTAAGAGAGAAGCTGAGGTGAGCGGTTGCGTAAGGGCCGCCAATGAGATTATATTAATTACTTTTCAGAAGGAAAAAAAAAAAAAAAGACAGAAAAGAAGGGGAAGGAGTTTGGTGGAAGACTTGAGAAGCTTTCAAAGCTGCCAAGCTCGGGTTGCAGGCAAGGATAAAGGAATGCCCTTTTGTTCCCACACATCTCCCGTTACGTCACGACGAGCCCAATTTCTTCTGAATTCTGGCTGACTTTGCGCGTCGTAAATAATTCGGAAGAGACGCCGGACCAGGCGAAAATTATTCACAGCAGAGAGTCGTGGCACTTCACCGTGCAGGATCCTAATGGGAAAGCGTTTCTCCCAGGAAAGCCTTTTCATTCATTAAAATTTTTGCACCAGCCTTCTTTCCTCCGAGCCAGTAAAGATCATATTTGCCTTGTGCCATGAAGGGGAAGAAAGGAGAAGACTTAGAAGCATCGCTTGGGCAAAAATGTTGTTGTCTTTAATGAAAATAAGCGCTGTTAGACTGCTGTGAGTTAGCTCGAAAGCAATACTAATGTGGCAAATTATCCCATTGATTTTAGGCAGGGTTCTTCATTGATTTTTGCTTAAAAAAAAATGATGGCATGATACAGCCCATGGTGGCCAACTTCTTAATATCAGTGCCTTTGTGAAAGGTTAGAAGCGGACTTCTGCTCCTGCACTTTCCCTGAGTTTTAAGGACACGGAAATTTAATAAAACCTGCGCGCTGCTTTCTGGATATCAGCGTTTGAAATGAGACCTGCTCTTCTTTGGTGGATTTAGAAGCAAATAGATTCAACGTCCCCGCAGGACAATATTCCCAATTCCCTCCAGGCCTGCAGCCAGCTCCTTTCTGCCTCCACCCCAGAGAGCCAGACGCAGGATTGGGCCACGCTTTGGTGCTGCGAACCTTCTTCTCCTGATTTATGGGCTTAACGTCATCTCCAGAGAGGCCGAAGCAAAGGCAAAGCTCCCCCCCTCCCATTTTGTATTCCGGAGGATCGGTGATAACTGGGAGGAAATTCCCAGTTTGCCCCATGATGGGGGTCACTCAGAAGAGCCCTGTTAGCTTTTTTGGCTGGTTTTGCGGTGAGGACCAGGGATGAAAACCCACCGCTCAGCCCCTGTGCTTCCAGACCTCCCCATGCCGCCTCCTCCTCCTCCTCTTCTTCCTCCAGCGCTGCTCCTTCTGCTCAGCCCGCTCCCATAACGCAAACTGGGGGGAAGCATCCTATCATCCGTTTTCCATGGGGCAGGGAAAGACAGGCAGGGCGTAAAGAGGAATATCATATTTTTTTTTTTTAAATACAAAACCCGGGAAGAAATAAAAATCTATTTCCATGGTGTCTTAGAAGGACTTAACACGAGCCAGGTCATCTTGAACGCCCCGAGAGGGGTGCGCGGACGAGTGCTATTTCTCTATGACTCTTCGCTTATTCACCGAAGGAAGGAAACGATCCGAGGGGGCTCGATATTTGAAAGAACGCTGCTAATATTTGCATTGCCGTCAAGGAAAATATTTTTAGAGGCCAAACGAATATTCATTTATATTTATTTGCTTAATCTAATGATCTATTGTGATCCTCCCTTTCATCTATTCTTCCCTTGATGGGTGTGTGGCACTCCCATTAAGATTAATAGCGGTTTCACATGCACAGTCAGGGGAGATTAGACCCCTGCCCCGGCCTCCTGCCAGCCCCATGTATGTCTTTGGATTCAAGCTCCGAACCCTCGCTGATGTCAGTGAAAGCGCCATGTGTACAAAAAGGCCCAATCCTGCCCGGGCGCTGAGCATCCTCCCAGCCAGCTGAGGCATTTTAGGAGCGGCGGGGCACAGCGTCTCCCCAAAGGCATTGAATTATGCCGTAAAGTCTGGGGCTGTCTGGGGAGCATATGTTTGTGTGGGGGTCACTGTTTCTGTGAGCACGAGGCAGGGCTCGGGGAAGGGGGGGGGGGGGTTATGACAGACCAGTCTAGAACGGCATATGGGGACCAGCGCGGGGTGCGCTGGAACCGTTTTCTAGCAAAATAAAAACACACGAAACCTGCCCCTTAACGCGCACGTTACCGTCCTTCTACGCCAAGTGAACTCCACGTGCAGAAATTGCATTTTTGCCACCGTTTTGCTTCTTCCCGGGTGTGAGGGGTGAAACACCCCTGCCGTCACACGCACCGGCCCAGGGATAAATATTATTTGAGCCACCCAGTTTCGAAAATTCAGTATATAATAAATCGTGCTCCTCTACCAGGCGGGGTCTGCTCCAAAGCGCTGCCATGGGAGCCCTCCTGTCGCCATCAGCAAGGCCTTCTTTCCAGTGGCACAAGAAATCCTTCTGGACCAAGCCAGGCTCCCAATCCCGCAAGCATTTACTGTTTTTGAGAGGCAAAAAGCCTTTGAATAGTCCTGGCGCCCAAAGTTGCTCACAGGTGTACGGGTAAACCTCACCGCAGCAGCTGAGGTTTATGTTGGCCTACGGGGCCTGGTTTAAGAAAACACATTTTTCTTTTGCTGCCTGATGAATTTGTATCGTCTTTTCCTTTGCAAGAGATTACCAGTATCCCCTATTACATCCCGATCCAGAGTAAGTACTCCAGCTGCCTTGGTCCTTGTACCACGGCAGGGTTTTCTCCTCCTATTTCCATGGTGCATGGTATTTCTGGGAAAAGAAGGATTTACTAATTGCTAGCAGAGAAGCGTGAGGCACAGCGTCCATGTGTGCACGGTATTTCTGGGAAAAGAAGGATTTACTAATTGCTAGCAGAGAGGCGTGAGGCACAGCCTCCATGTGTGCCTTTGGAAATGACTTATACGGCCCCGTGCCTCAGTTTCCCCAGGCAGATCGTGTGTCTGTGGTGATACCTTCGGCTTTCCAGCAGTACCGTAAGAAGTAAGTGAACCATTTGTAAAGCTTTTTGAGTCTGGCAGGCATAAAGTGCATTTATTGTGATGTTTGCCAGACTACTTCCAGTATTCATCCAGGCTCTCTAATAGCAACACCTACTATTACTTATTTTTACTGCCCCGGAGCACTGAAAAACACCAAAATCCAGCCCAAGCAACGTGACCAAAGTCAGACATAAAGAGTAAGGAAGAGCCAGCAAGTGAGCAGGAGTCAGACGCTAGGATGGAAACTGCTACACCATCTGTCCTCCCCGCTTGCTCGAAAGACACCTCACAATTAGAGTAAAACTGAGGATATGACATTGTTTTCCTGCGTTGTATTCAGGCTTCGTTCTGGCTTCTTGTAACGACCTCGTTATTGATTTGCGGGGCTTCCGCTTAGAGCTTCTGCACCTTTCGTAGCACATAGCCCACATACCGGCTATAAATTTTATATTTGTGTCATGCTGGCGATATCACAATATCCATCGTATATTATCAGACACGGGATAATCATGTCCTGCCAATATTTACAGGCATGTTTGAGTGTAAACATTCCGATAACTCCTATTTAAATATGACTATAGCTGTTTACAGTATCAGGCACTAAATCTATTTGATCGATTAGATAGATAGGAGTAAACGATGAATATGTATGTTTATCAAATGCCTTCTTGCACGTTTGTATGGCGGTATATCTTCTTTTGGATTTTCTAATAAGTCGTAATAATAATTTACAAATACGTTAAATTGCTACAATTTATGGTGATGGCTCATGAGATGTTTTAAGAAGAGCAAATACTCTGTAGAATTTCAGCTATTTCAGTAAACGCTTAGAACGTGTGTTTTAATCTCTCCAAGATCATCATCCTTGTTCTAAGTACGGGTTCCTAAAAAAGCCTGTGTTGTGATTTGCTTTTATTTTCATTTTTGGCTTAAGCAATAGGCTTGAAAGTGGCAGCTCAGAAAACAGATTTCTTTATCCAGAAGCCAGTTTGGAGAGCGTCCACACAGGCTGCTATTCTAAGGCACCATTTCGAAGACTGCCATCTCTACGATGGCATATGAGATGTAATTTAGTCCCTGTGTTAATTTAGCCCAGGGTCTCTCCTGAACAGAGAAGACGGGCCGTGCCAAATTGTGTTAAACTAGGGATGGCGCTTTTGTGATACGGACAACTGTCTACCAGGGATTGAGCTGAGACCACCAAACTACTTTCATTTAGATTCTCAATTTAGTCTTGAACCAAGGTCAGAAGGTAAATAGCCAGGGCTTTATCTTCCCAGCCAAGCCCCTGCTAGAGGGTCTCTTTGAAGTGGAGTGTGATCACTGGCGGTTTCAGAACTAATGTCCAAGACAGTGATGTATAATACATTTGCTTGCATTTTACATCTGCTGGTATGATCGCAGGTTAATTTAAGTACGATTTCCCGACAAAGGAGTGCTTCGACCCAGTTGTAGTCTTAAAAACAAATCTGAAATTAACTCAAGACGCCCTCTTGACGCCACCCCCTCCCAAAACACGTATGCGATTTTTTTTCCCCACTGCTGTGAATGCCAGTTGCTTTGGGTCCGATCCTGCTCTTATTGAAGTCGATGGCAACATTTGCATTCGCTTCAATGCGTAAGGCACTTTGAAGATGCTCCCTACGTCGGTTGGTGGTTGTGGCTGCCCATCCTCCAGGTGGTCAGTGGGAAGGAGATTTCCATTTTCAGGGACATTTTCTGTCATACCACACCGATAGTGGCACCTGGTGGCAGATACCACTGCGCAGGCAGTCTCTACGCTCACCAGTCAAGCCAGTCAAGCCACAAACCTTGAGCACAGGGACACATTTGTGCTTGTTTGGTGATACAAATTGAAGGAGTCCCATGACTTTCCTCCCATGTCACCCCATTCACTGGTACCAATGCATCTGAGGTTTTTTTGAGGATCTGGGTTCAAAACCCCGAACGTTCCTGCAAGGTTTATTCCCAGATCAGGTCCCTAACCCATCATTGCCCTGCAAACAGCTGCGCCAGCACAGAAGATACACTCCTGTGTGCAGCACAGTGAATAGTTGGGCTCAAGGAGAAGATGGCCACCAAAGACCCTATCACTTCCAACCATGGCCCAAAACTGCCACAGACCGATGCCCCTTGCCAACCATGTGCCATAATGACCACGCTTCATGCAGTTACTCATTACAACAACCCAGCCATTCTCCTGCTGATGGCCCCTTGCACGTGATGTTGCTGAATCTGGCCCAGGAGACCTCTGGGCTGGAACAGAGCACATCGCTGTGCTGCACCTCAAAGCTGGGGCACAAGGCAGGCTTCGTACCCTTCCCTGGCACCAAAAAAAAATCTGTCTTTCATGCTGGTAAAAACATCTCAGTGATATCTACCCCATGGTGGCATGTTTCTAGCCAGAGCTAATCCGATGCCAGCATTAGTAGTGTGTTGGCTGCCGTTGTGTCTGCACAGCTCTTGCCTTGGGTTGATTCTCCACATCAGCATCCCCTAGTGTGGGATCAGGGTCTGCCTGAAAGGGAAGGGGCATCGCTGCCACTTTGCCTTTGGTATTCACGTTTTGCTGGGAAGGGCTTCTGCGGAAGTGGCTTTGTATACCAAAATATCCCTTTTTATCAAGACTTTCAATTGAATACACCTGAAAAATGTTTCTTTTCGTGCCACAATTTCTTGATTAAAATAGAGCCAGGCTTCACCTGCCTGGGTCTGAAGTTTTATGGCTAGCCAAGAAGTGGACTTAGAAAGGAAATAAAGCCCTGCAAACTCCAACTAGTGTACCTAGGCACAGCACAGCCGTATGCCGTGCGACACCCTCCCTCCCCTGCACCCAAATACTGATGGGCAATTCCTCACATCACACGGCATGAAATTTTGCAGCATTTAAGCACAATAGGCCGAATTTGAAGAGATGCGTTTACTTTCCCTTAGTAATACTGGGGAATGACCAGCAAGGGATGGATAAAGTAGGTTTCTGTTCAGATGCACCCAAAAAACCAGACAATTTTGCAATACGCAATGAAACCACAGAAAAACAAGGCTGGAAAGGAGATCAAGAAGCCACCTACTCCATTCCTCTGCCCCAGGGAAGGGTCACCTGTATTTTTCAGACTGATGTTTCTCTAACACACAGCTAAAAGCCTTCACAACCCCTCCGGGCAGTTTCTCCCAGAACTGCACTCTCTCTGCTCATGGGAAGTGTTTCTTAACATCTAAGCTGAACCTCAGGGCTGCACCTGATGCCCTTTCCTTCTTGCCCCTAACGCCCTGGACATGGAGAATACTCACCCCCCTCACAACAGCTTTGTACATGTCTGACAGCTGCCATCATCTCTCCCTTCACGACTCCCTGCTCCAAATTAAACCCACCAAGACTTTCTCGATTCTGATCCTCTGCTCTGGTGTAGCTGTGGTGCCTCCCCAGGCTGGTGTCACCCGTAACCATCCTCTCTTCCACTGAGCAGACAACAGGCAAACCCCTGGAGGCCCCTGTACAAGGCAATCTTCCTTTTTGACAGTGGTCATGGATAACTTGTGTCTGGTGAAGTTATCTGGCCATATCATATCCAAAATACAGTATTTTTCTTTAAAGATTATTCCACTGTCTTAAAATTGTCTGTTCTTGGCAAATCCACATTGACTGTCATTGACGGCAAGAGTTGCATTGCGTTTTATTTATATGCCGCATTATCACCAGTTCCACCCCATGACTTAGGCGTTTCAGAGAAGACATCCCTGCTAAAAAAAATGCCTGATCCCAATCACAGGAGAAACTCCTGGAACTATCAGAAAATAAATCCAAAGGAAGACATAGGTATTAGGCTATAATATAAACAGCAAGCATTTCCGTCTTGGCAGTGCTAGTACTGTCCTGTGTGGTCTTGGAAAAAACAGCTACTTCTGGGGGAGATTTGTCCTTTACATTGAATCCCTAAGACAGGAGCATATGATGCTGCTGAGCAATTGGGGAAAGGACTCCCTCCCTCAGGTTCTACCCAGTAACTATACCGGGGGCTTAAGTTAGCTGCCTAAATTAGATAGCGTGCGTACGGCCTGCAACATCCCTGGTGGGAATTCCCCATCTGTAAAAAAGAAAGCAGTTTCTACCTAACAGTGGGCTATGAGGGAAGAATCAATAAGCTAGAGAAGATGAGGCACTCTGATACACAGTCAACCACGGTAAAGGGCTGTGCTGGGTCACTGCTTTCCAGCTGGAGGAAGCAATCCTGCAGGCCCCTCAGCACACTGGGATAACGTGTTTGACCAGACCCCTGACCACCCAGCTACCCCTCTTCTTGAGGTGTCAAGGTTGTCACATCTCGTGGCTGTCATCAACAGAAAGACCAACGTTGAAGTCATGACAAGTCTACATTGTGGGTGCAAAGCCACCCAAGCCAGCTTCGTGCCTGCTAACCCCAGCAGCAGGAGGAGAAGACTACGAAACACAGCTTATTAACTTGGTTAAACTACTTCCACAGTCCATCTAATACACTTGCATAAATGGCTTTTACATCATCCATCATTAGAAGCTCCTTGGCTAGGTGGTATTGGAGATGACGGGAAGGAGTGGGACCACCAGGCCTGACTGGAAGATGAATAATGGGATCCAGTAATTGAAAATTGAAGTTAGACTCATTGAGCCTTATTTAGCCTGTCTAAATTTCCTCCTGAATAGCTCAAGGCCCTCAGAGGCACCAGACCAACAGGCACCCCCAGGCTCAGGCTCTGGGACAGGAATGGCCAGCTGAGATAAAGAGGAAATTGGGAAGTAATTAATGACCAGAGCAAATGACCAAGTGCTGCAGTGGAGTCTCCACTGCTGGAGATTTCCAGCTCAAGACTGGATATTTTCCCAAGTGAGATTCTCCAATCCAAACATGCATTAATCCACGGACATCCTCTGTGCATTAAACAGCAGGGCAGGTGAGACAAGCACCGTTGTCCCTCTGGCTTTTCAGTCTGTGACTCCCCACCTACCCGTACACCACAGAGCCTCAGTCTCCCAACGAATAACACCAGCTTACACAGGCATACCAATTCTCTTCCAGAAGACCTCTCAACATGCCAGGTTTGCAGTAATTAATGGCACACACATAACCCCACTTCTCCCCGTCCAGGAAAGGTCTATGACAATTCAATCCCAATAGGCCTAGAACCATAAATAGATGCAGTTCTTCAAAAAACGCATGTGTCTGTGCCTATCATTTCAAAACATAGCCATCTGATGGCATCTGCTGCCCAGATGAGGCGTTTTGGCTGCCTATAGCAAAAGAAGAGTGAAATGGGATCCAAAATATCCATGCTGTTGCACAGAGAGTTGTCAACGCCGGCCAGGAGGGGATGTCTGCCGCTTGGGAGAGGCTGAAGACCCTCCTCTGGGCTCCAGGAGACACCGTATATCCCACCCGGCCCCAGAGAACCACAGGCCTTTTTTCTAGCCAAGGAAAAGTGGATAAAGGTTCATACATTTGGGTTCAAATGATGGCAGCACGATGCTTAAATAAGCTGGATTTCTTGGTGTTTATGGAGCATGAGGATCTGGCTTTGCTTTCCTTCTCAGCCTGAACATCTACCTCCTCAGAGTGTCCTAGTCACAGATTACAGCGAGGTTGTGCTGGGGACGCTCACCGTCCTCCTATGGAAAGTGGGTCACTGTGCAGAGGGGACCGCAGAAACCTTCCAGTAAGAGGGAAAGCCACTGTCTCTGAGCACAGCTGAGCACAGACACTTGAGAAGAAAGCTCAAAAAATCCAGTGCGTGACCTTTCTCAGTGCTCTCACACCTGTGTGTCTTCTCATCACCCATAAAATTCCGTGCCACCTCTTTTTATCTTGGACCCTGCCAGTTTTGAATGTGCGCCTAATGGTGGTGGGCATTGGAGATGACGGCAGGGGTCCGAGTGAGGATGCAGTGGCTTCCTGCTGGGAGACACGTCAACTCACCCCGCCATGAGGGGCAAGTAGGGCTGATAGGAGAGCTGATGTGAAATGGCGTAAGTGCTTTGTGTCAAGCGGGAACATCAGTCCACACCGGATGAAGATCTGCCCTTAAATTTGAATATAGATGAGCGTGGGCCAAGTCAGAACCAAGCAAAAGTGACTTTTCAAATTCAGATTCAGCGCAAGCCCAGATAGCGGTATGGCTTTTACTCAGGAACAGACTGACCCAAGCCCCTGCAACCACCACGACTCTCAAAAAGATTGCTGCTAAATCCAAACTGTGAAATTGGGACTTGGCCCTAGCCCAAGCCAACATCTTGGCTGGACTGAAAGAAGCCACCAAGTAGACACTGAGAAATGAGTAGTCTGCTCCCTTCCTACAGAAATCTCTTCCAAGGTCTCAATCAAGTGCATCAAATTTTCAAACCTTTATCACCTGGTATAAAACAATAATATATTAAAAAAAAATAATAATAAAGGGAATGGAAGAACGGCATTAGAAAAACATGAAGGACTTTTACACTACACAGGTATTTGTGCAGATTTTCCTTTGGGGAAAAAGGGCTGGATTTGAAGTGCAGCACCTGGGCTCAACCATCCGCACGCCTCTCAAAAATTCAACCTTCATGTAATTCTTCTCCTCCCTTCCCCAGCCTGCCTCCCCATTCTCCCCACCCACCAAGAAAAATTCAGAAATCCCGTAAAAGTTAACTGCCCGAAGTTGCAGTGTAAGTCCTGTTATGCAGCCAGTTGCCTTTCAACACACACACACACACAAAGGAAGCCATGGGAATTTCTTTGGAAATTCATCGGTGCAGCGTGTTTACTGGGATGTAAAGATAGAGCAGAATTAAGGTACATCCAGGCAATTTTTCGAACGTGCCCGGAAGAGATGGCAGGGATTTCTCTCAACAGTGCTGAATTCAAATCTGAGACACAAGGTTTGGTGAAAAGGATTGCTATTTTTAATACCCACCGTTTTCTTGGGCGATTCCAGCTCTCTAAGACCCTAAGACCTTTAAATTCCATCTAGTGTCTATCACATGCCATTGAATTGGCATGTTTGCAAATTGCATGCAGTGAGATCCTTCCATACCAGCAGCTCTGTCTCAGATTCCCCACCATCCCTGCCAAACTAGTATTGCCTGCACATTTTTTTCATCTTTTCATTGAGTTCTGTGTGTCAGCCAACACATTCTTTAGAACAGGCTTCAGTAGGCATGGTAACTGGTTCCTGGTTGCAAGCTGCCTTACGCATTTGCTCCTATTTCTTTCCGGATAATTCCGCCCCCCCGCCACACGCGCACACACTTTTTCTTAGGTGAAGACTTAAAAACGTGTTTTGCGTTATCCGTTCCATCTGTTGTGTTTGCGACAAAGAGCCGAGATATAGAATAAAAAGTCCTCATGGAGGTAGCGATGCGGGGAAGAAGCAAAGCGCGTTCGTCGGGCCCGTGAATCTGGGCGGTTGATGGCTGCAGGTACCTCGGGGCTGCTCAGCCTGACTGCTATGTTGACTTTGTCTAATTGCAGGGGAGGAGCTAGAAAAGCAGTGAAGGGCAGTGGCACACACAGCGGGAGAGCTGAAAAATACTGGCATAACCACGCAGAGCTAAACAAACCGACCGACAAAGCTCCCGGCGTATTATTAAAAAATCTGGCAAAATGCTCATCTCTTGACAAAAATGTAGAGAGACTAGTAATGCATAACTTTATCCCATGTTGGATTTTAAAGTGGCTAATGCCAAGTTGTCTGTCAAAATTAATAGGGCATTGCTTCTTCTTATAGAATAGGAAACAGAGAGAGAGCGCGCGTACACTTTATTCATTTATTCATCTCTAACAAAAATGATGTATCCGCTAAAAATTTATTTGGGGAGGGCTTTGGTAGATGCTAATGTTAATTCTGAAAAAGCAATGCTCGAGGAGCGATGCTAGCTTATACGTGCTGGGGTTAACGGATAAAAGCTCCCAGTAATATCAGAAAAAGCCTGCTATCCTCCCAAACCTCCTTACCAGGAAGTTTCAGCCCAGAGACACTGTTACCAATCTGCGCCTCTGCCCGCGTGCGCATTTTCCTTTTCTGATGCTTTTCATTTATATCCAACAATTTCATCTTAAAATGTGCTGCTTCGGTAGAATGACATTGATAGTCAGGGGCTTCCCAGGCGCTAATCCATAAACAGATTTGTTTACCATCAGCTACAGTTAAACTTACCCCGCTTTGGCGTTTGCAAGAGATTTTTGACTCCGTTCCTTTAGCTAGGGATACCAGACACATGAGCTTTGCCGCTGCACCTCCTGAAATATTCCCCGATGTCCATGTTTTTTTGCAGGAGAACTTGCACAGACCTTCTCCAAGCGCCAGCTCCGTTGTACAAGCCCAACCACACGGCTTAAAAAAAAAAAAAAGAAAAAAAGAAAAAAAGAAGAAATTTGCCTAAGTTGCATTTCTATCTTTCAAACGGCTAATTACAGGTCCTGAAAATTCCTCAAGACTCTCCCTTTCTATACGAAATTCGTGGGTGCCGATCCTGTCCTTGCTGCTGGGGATAAATGGCCACATCAGCCTGCAAACCCAGAGCTCCATCCGGAGCACGGGCCACCGGGAAACCAAAAAATGCCAGGATCGGTGGGATTTAAAAAGAAGACACGACTGGCTTCCTTTCCAATTCGAAGGGTTTCTGCGTAGTCTGAATACAATATTACAAAATGCTACTGAAAACAGCCTGATATATTTGGGTGCTTCCAGGAGGGACCAAAGTCAGGAAGCCATTTCATTAGGCCCCCCAAATAAAGAACACCCATTCCCTGCCTTGAGGAGGTGACAGTCCAAGTAATGGTGAATGTTATTCCCTTTTTATTTTTATAGTTGGCTGTGAACTTCGCACACATTCATTGTAAAACTAGAGGGGACTCGCCGGTCAGTACCGATGAGCCGACGCACTCGTGGAGTGCAGCACTTTTGGAACTGGATGATGGGGGGTGGAACTAGATGATCTTCAAGGTCCCTTCCAACCCAAACCATTCTGTGATTCTATGATAAATACGGCCTGGTTTGTTGCGTTAATGAAGTCTGGGCTTAGGCTTTTCCCAAGGAGCCCAAGAAACGTTGCTGGACCGTCCTTACAGCGGCGACTTTAAAAGCACAAGCATTTTCAACAGGTAAGGAGAAAAGTCCTGTCCTCCCCCCGCCCCCAAGCACCCCCAGAAGCCACCAGCCTGGTGGATGACCAAGTGTTCCTGCAGCTTGGATGGGCACGCTCAGACTTTGCAGATACTTGGAGTCACCATAAGTATTTCAGGATTTTAACACACACACACCCCCCCCCTTCCAGATGGGGCACGCTGAATCTGGGTGTCTGTAAGAGAGACGAAGCCTTTAATTGCTAACGAGTTCCTCCCCCCCCCCGCCCCGAGGAGTGTGAGTAAACGTTGACACTCGACACACACACACACACACACAAAAGACAGAATCGTGCAAACGTTCTTCAAAGGCTGATGGAATAAACATGTAAATACAAGATGGGCTGATTTCCTACTGTTCATGTTTGCTCACTGTGAACATTTGGTTCACTTGGCTTTCCTCATTATTTCAGCTGGGGAAAGTCACTATATGAATTAATAGCAGATTTCCCCGCTGAAAATAAATGTTTACCAGTTGGGGTTTTTTTTTCCTCCTTTTGGCAGAGACCAGGCTTTTTTGTCTGACTGCCTCCTTTTTGGCCTGCACATCCCTGAGGTGTGTAATTAAAGTGAGGGAATTTGCGCATAGTGCTTTAGGGGCTTAATGAATAGAAAACACAGGATATTTCATTGATTTGGTGCACACGATATTGTCAGAGTGTACATTTCCTTTGTAAATGGCAAAAAAGGGAGCCATAATAATATACGTGCATTCAACTCCGTGTGTAAAAAAAAAATTAAAAAACAAATAAAAATAAAAGGACTGTATCTGTTTCCAAATTCTAATATAAAATACATTCAAAAGAGCAATTTAGATTAAAACAGAAAAGGCAGGAGCTTCAACACGGTTCAGAATTAACAGTCAAGCCACACTTTCCTCTAGATATAATTTCGTTTAGAGTAGGTGTGGAAATCTTTGGAAAAATTCATTATACAGAGCCACATGTGAAAATAAGATTTCTGTTAGTAAAAGATTCTTCAGCTGCTCTTAAAAAAAAGTAAAAAGCATGTTAACTAGCATGAGTGTATAATGTATACATAGCGCACAATCTGGGCAGTGAGCAGGCATCTGTGATACGCCTCGCGTGTTGCGTGGGTTGTGTGTTGACCTCATGTTGCGTGTTGGGATAGGAGGGGATAAGGGAAACTAAGTTTTATTTTCTGGAGACGTCTTTTTTGGGGAGCTCCAAACAATTCACATCGTGGAACTGCCATGATGGTCAGGTCGGTGCAAATACATACAAAAAGGAGATGGATGTCCACGACCCAAGCTGCGCACCCTTTGGACCTGATGAAGATGTACAGCCAGAGGACACGAAGCACAGACCACAGCTGCAGCCTTTCAAGCGACCCATCTCAACCCAACCCAACCCAACTTCTGCCCCACCAGGTGAAAGAACACATGGCCATGTTTCCTGGTGTTCCTTGTCCTGCCTCCAAATGCATCTCAGACATCAAGGATGAAGACAACTGAAGCAGTCCATCCTCATCTCCCGACCACCACCAAGAGCAGGAGAGCTCTCCAATACACCTTCTGTACACTATTAATGTAGGTTGTGAATACCAGGAGTCTGGCCAGGAGTCTCTGCGCTGCGCGAGTGCCAAATTACAAATAATCTGCATGGAGCAAAGCAGGTTTCCACCAATCTCCCGTTCAGCGGAGAGCAGTCCTAGCCCGCCCTGGACTGAAGGCCCAAGGCAAAAGCTGATGCTGTGATCCTCTGCTTAACAGATGGATGGTGACACGCTGGAACAGATTATCTGGTGAGACGGTGCAATTTCCAGCGCTGGAGGTCTCTGAGGTATCTTCCAGCCCTATTGCTCAATGAATCTATAATTCATCGTTTCGTGAGCGAGTCAAGACACTCCCTCAACTCTCAAAACAGCATGCAAAGGACAAATTGCTCTTTTTGCATCTCTTCCCACTAAGCAGAAGGGAAAATAAGACATGGGGTGGGAACGCAGAGAGAAAGGAGGACAGTTCAGCATCTCCCCACAGCTCTATTCTGTCCAGGTTATAAAGCTTTGTAGGTGTTTATTCATATCCCAAAAAAATGCATGTGAAAATATAAATTTTCTCTTATTTCCTTTGACCCTTCTGATACCTTCTTCACAGCAGAAGATTAAGTTCAACTTCAAGAATCCATTGGAGAAGAAATGCATGTAGAATTGAAAAAGAAGCATTTTATCATTAAAAGAAGACATCCCATGGCGTGTTAGGGGATACCAGCAGAGACGGGCTCTTTTGTTGGGACCTCAGATCTTATCCTCCCTGAATTTCCATCTCTCTCTGGCACACTTGAAAAAAGCAGCCAATTCAAACAGTTTATTTCAGGTCAATATCATTATCACAATATATTTCTATACGAGGCAGGATTTGGGGACTGGGATTATGAACTATCTGAACTTCGAGGTATTTTTCTAACTGTAAATGACCCTCTTGACCTGCCCTCATTCTCACTCCATCAATGTGCTGGACTTCATCATTTAAAGCCAAATCTAACATTACTTAAAGTCCAAAGCAGCTCGATCCGCTTGTAACAGTGTCATTTGCAAACTGACAAATAAATTAAATATTTCATTAATCCACCGACACCCCATCGTATTATTTCCTTGATCTGGAAAGACTGGAATAAAACCCCAGTATAACATCCCAGCTTTCTGTGGGCATTTATTTATGTCTCCCAGTCTCCTCCCAGTACCGCGTGAGTCAGAGCCATTTCAGCCTCTGCTCAGCAGCTCTGCAAAGTCCAGTCAAAGTCAAGCCAAGCTCAGTCTTGTTGGGTTCGCCCAACAAGTTGGGTGTTGGCCCACCCACTAGTCACCCACTTGCCAAGCAGCAGGGGCACTTCCAGGACAAAAATTTGCATTATGAAGTCAACATATTTTATATCAGTTTCGGGGTTGCCTTTTTAATTCATAGAGAATAAGCAGAGAAAAAAAACCACGAGTACACTCGAAGAACAGCCATGCAAGAAGTACGGCATTGCATGCGTAGAGCTGGAAAGGAGAAGTGTGTTTAATCTCTCCAGCTGCAAGGATTTTCCTTGCCCGCCGGCCATGCAGCGGTGTTTGTCGGACGTGGGAACTGCTTGAGGGAGGCGGATTCGTCTGGCACCCCAAGGACAGGGTGAGCAACGCTCTTCAGCAGTCAGCGCACACGGAAACTTTGCCATTTATATATAATGGTGATGTGACATTCCCTGATCTTAAAATAACAAAGCATTTTAATCACAGAGACTTTGACCTTTTGGTCAAGTGGAACGCTTGCTATTTAATTTCTTTACTTTTCATACAACACGTTAGATCCTCCCTGTAAAGTAACTCGGGAGACTGCTCAGCGGAGAAAGGCTGGTTTTGTGGTAAAGGCAACCACAAAAGGTTCAGCTCATGTCTGTGTACAGCCTTCCCGGATGAATTCAGACAATTTGCTCACACTTTGACCCGTCTGACCCCGTTTTAGTTGTCCAAGGAGGACACGCAAGTGTCTCTCTGCATCCTCTGGGAAGTCGGCAGAAAGGAAGGAGCATGTCCACAAGATAATTCAGTCTATCTGGAGCCTGAAATGCATTTTAGAGACACCTCTTTCTCCAATTCCTGTTCTGAAGTGGACTGTTGGGCCCCTACACGCAGAAATTTGCTGCCTTGGTTATACGCTTGAAGATTCGTGGGTTTTTTTTATTTTGTTCTTCCAGCCAGGAAGACCCAAATGGCACCAAGCACTCAGATTTTGAGGACCAAAAGCAGGAATGAGACCAAGAAAGAGAGTCCCATGTTCTCATACAAGAGACGGTTTGCACAGATGTGTGACTTCAGTCGATCTGGGCAGGCAGGACAGACCTGGGCTAACAGCCCTAACGGCGATTCCCCCTCTAATCCCAGGCTGTGCTTGGAGCCTGCTGAGGTTCACCCACCTTTAAAAGCCACTCACACAAACCACAGAGGAGATCTGTCAAATTGGCTGAGCCTCTTCAAATAGCGCATTCCTACAGTTGCCTACCCACCAGGAAACAAAGTGATTTGTATTTCTTCGCATATGGTCATTGAATTTTGTCAAGCACCATTAGAGTGGCAGTGATGAATTGGGTTGGAGTTTCCTAGCAAATCCATGCAATACCAGCAGCCACAAAGGCTAGATGGACCATGTCCCACCCTGCCTTCAGAAGGACCACAGCATAGCCTGCTGCATCCCAAATCAGAGCTTTGCTCCTGGAGCTAAACATTCCTCTCAAAGGCCATCATTGGTAAGTTGCTCATCCTTCTAGGAGATGGCCTAAAGAGCTGATCATCACAGCTACATGAACACATCTGTGTGCAAACGGCCACAGCAGCTCTGGTCACAGCATGGTGACAGCTCTGGTGACAGCGGGAGGAAGGAATCACACAGTGGCATGGTGACTCCTGTTCAAACTCCTCCAGCTCCCACCCAGAGTCCAGACTTCTGTCCACACCACACTTACATCCATCCCGCACCATCCCCTGTGATTGCCAAGAAGAAATCGCTCATATGCTAAAAGCAGTACTTAATTGTTCATTTGAAGCTTAGTCCTTTCCAGATGAACCCCCATAAGCTGCAGCCCATGCTGGAATTAAAGGTCCTTTGTACCCTACTGACAGGACATCTGAGCAGGGGAGAGAGGAGAAAGGGGACACTCAGTCTAGTGGCCGCTAAAAACCAAATTAAGCATGAGTATATAGCATCTCTTTTCTAACGCTGCCAAAATTGTGCACTGTTGTATTAATAGATCCATATACAACTTAAAGTAAGTTATTACTGGTCTGCCTTGGTGCCGACAAAGAACGTTTCAATGCCAATAACAGATGTCTTTAGAAGGTTGTCAAGAAAAAAGCCTTACTGCCAGACACGCACCTGTACCTGCCACAGCGCTGATGAGGTTCCAAACTGATCCTGTGGCAGGGTGGACCAGACACATCCTGACCTCCCTTCAAGCCCCATCTTCCGTGATTTCATAAGAGCATCCAGATAGACTAAAGGAAGGTGCAGGTCACCAGTGTAGATGTGAACATCCATCACCTCTGATGGAGCCTGAATCCTACAGTGGAAGGGGCTGAACTCTCCTCATCTCAAATCAGCAACAGCCTGGTCACCAAAAAGGTACTAAAAACCATAGTGAAGATAAATGCACTAAAGTCTCCTCTCTTCTCTCTCTTTTAGAGCAGCTTTATGTCATTTAACTCAATACAAACTTCTACCCAGTCCCTTCTTCCCCCATGGCCACCCAGCGCAGTTGGGCAGCAGAGGGACCCTCTCCCATAGGAAGTCTTTCCATTTTTCCTCGCAGCCAAAAAGCGGGAATGCGAAGGCAGCGTAACTCGGGACTTACAATAAAAACCCCACCGCCTGCTCCTCAACTTTCGGCCTTTCCCTCTTCACCCCCCCTTTTCGCGGGGCTCTCATTACAAGCCGATCATGTTCCCGAATACCACAGGTCATTGTCTTTCCACAGCCTCAGGACCTGCAACCTGCTGAGGCCGCAGTGCCAGAAGGCAGCTCTTTCCCTCTTTGTGGTTTGCAGCTTGTTTTTTCCACATTTTCCTCAAGGGAAGAGGCGCTCGGACCGGGTGTTGCCACCACACGCAATTTCATTTCGCCGCGTTGGCGGCGTCTCTTCGTTGTGCGAGCACCCAGCTTAAAATTCAACGTGGGCCGGCTTTTCCCCTCTCTGCGCTTTTCGGGAAGACTTGCGAGCAATCCGCGTGCATTTGTAACTCCGTTTTGAAATCTAACCACTGAGGGGAGACTGCCAAATTTCAGCCCACAGCAAATTCTTACAACCGAGCTGTAACCCTTCAAAACAGAGACTGCCAACATATGGTTGTGTCAGTGGGAGCTTCTGTAATGCAATTTATTGTGGTGTAGGCTCTTTCAAGCTACTACACATGAAAGGTAAAGGGAGCATTTACTCTTCGATGGGAGTTTAATCTTAGATTTACCTCATTTGAAACAAAACCATCATTTGCATGTCTAATACATAAGCAATCACCTGTAAAGAGTGCTTGTGAATAGAGACACTTCTTGACTGTCATCAGAGCCTTTGTTCCTGACTGGGGGGGGTTTGCCTAAGAAGAGGCGGCAGAATTCCGACCTCCTCCAGACAGTGTGCACGAAGCCCACTGATATCACTAGAAAACAGCGATAAATAAAGGAAAGCGCTCTCATGAAGTGGAACAGATATTCACAGCTAACATGGGGCTGGTGCTAGCTTCGTTCTCTTGCATGCATATATAACATATAATTTAATTCATCCATGCTTTGCCTTCCGTGCCCTTTTTATATCTAAGCGTTACAGTGTATGGTTAAGGCTTCAAACAGAAGTAATCTCCTGTTGAAGTGGAAGTGCTTGATCCTGTACAAGCACTAAGAGATGAAGGTATTCCACAAGACGCTGAAGTGTGCTCACTGCTCAGCCTCCTCACCTCCACCGCTTCGGCAAAGGGACGCCCAGAGGTGCACCATCCGTTTGTGTGGCCCACCCCATCTCAATCGAATTGGCATCCTGAGCTCGTTGACACCACAAAGGACTTCTTCTAAAGGAGGATACAGGGTTTTGGAGTTGAGGATGATTAAAAACAAGTCCCTTTACTTGGTTTAGGCTGGGTCTAGCAGGATGACAAGCACTCTCTCCCAGACCCAACCAAGTACTTGTGCAACATTCGGCTTCAAGCCTGGCCACAGAACTAGAACTTTTATTATATGAGGACAGAGAGCTCACCGCTTTCAGGTTTTTTTCCTTTTTTTTTTTTTTGTCTTGTGTAACTTCTAGCTACAGAGGTAAAGCATTAAGTAGCCGCTGACCGGGCCATAATTCAATAATGTGACCTCAAGCTCTGACCTACCACTGCCTCCAGCCGAATTCCTTAGTCTCAATGCAGGATGAAGGTACCTAAAATACATCAACTTTGGGAAGGGTTTGCTCTGAAGTCTTGCGCTCCTTTTGAGGAGTTCTGAGTTAAGACACAGATTGCAGAAAACACTATGGATGGTTTTGTTTTTTTTTTTCCTCCAGGGCAATTGATTTAACTTGAAATTTCAGTTGGGCTAACACACTGAAAGATATAGCTCAGATATTCATCTGTGGCTCTGAAGTGGGTCACGCAGAAGCACACAGACTACAGATTAAAGACTAGCAATTAGAAAAAAAAAAAGATATTTGTAATAACTTTAAGAGATGGAGGTGGTCCTCTTTTCTTTCCATGATGTGATGACTTTGAAACCTACCAATTGCCTTTACATAGCATCAGTGTTAACTTGCCTTTACGTAGCATCAGTGTTAACTTCCAGAGATGATCCTTTCAGTAGAAATTCCTATCCAATATGTATCCCGAGGATCTCCACGTGACTCCTCAATATCAAATATCCAGGAGACCCAGCTCCAGCTTCCCTATACAGAGGGCCACTTGAAAAGGACACCAGCTCCCTCCTGTAATACCCATTATCTTCTCCAGCTAACGTCATGAGATATTAAAAATTGCCTTTTTTTCAATAGTTTACTTTGCTGTCCTCTGACGACCAAGCAATGAGTGCCCTGGTTACTACAAAAGTCGTGCACACATGTCTTCTGCCAGCATGGTGTCATGTCTTCTGTCAGTCTGTTATTTAGTACTCAATGTTCCTATTATCTTCAAACTGGCTCTGGATTTGTTCCAAAGATTGCGATATTATTCATGAAAACCCTGGTGGAGGGTTCACAGTCTGTTTGAGCCGTAGGTTGGAACAATGCAGGGTTTGGGGGGGAGAAGACATAGGGATTGGGTTTTTCGGGGAAAGACGGAGGGTGTTCAGATGTGTGTGCGCCAATTATCAATCCGAGAGTCCATGTTAATCTGTCTGGATAAAAGGAATTCTATGTGGTGAGGAAAATCTGAAGTACTGGTACATGGAAGGAGGGAAATTGCTCTCCTAGACAGGAGTCACCAGGAGGACTCCCAGTCAGGTTAAGCCCCCCCTCTCTACTTTCATTATTTGCCAATTTATTACCACATCTGCTGTTCCAAGCAAACAAATAAACAGAGCAGAAACCTGAAACTTATCCGTGTCAGGTTTCACGATGAGACATCAGCAAAACTTTCATAAAAGATAATTTTTCAGAGCTAATTTGGCTCCTTCTTTGTCTCCCCAAATCCTGTCACTCTAAATCAGCGTAAGAGCTACCCTCTCTGGATTGGCTCAGTTTTACCATTACCAGAACTATTCAAGCACGTTAGCAGACTTCTAGCCAAGAATACCTTGCGGTCTGATGTCAAGTCTTGTTTTCCTTGATTAAACCTCCATTTCTTATATTTGTTAGAACAAACAAGCAATTGAATATTGTATTAGAAAGAATATGATTTATGTTTGTTAGTTAATACATTTGCTCTACGGCAGAGCCTCGGGGGATGAATATTTTACTTCCTTGACAGCCCTAAAGGGACGACACATAGAGAGCCTGATCTCAGCCCCTCCTAGCAGTCTGCAAGCGGCATTTTGCAGTCCAGAGGCAAATTTTCAGATGCTAAGAGAACTTTTGCTCACGAAAAAAACCAAAACACATCACTTTCACCCTCCTACTTAGATATTGTGTTTTAGCATCTGCCTACTTGTGTCTGAATTCACAGTTTTTCATGGATAATCAGCATTGTCAGTGCCATAGCGAACCCAAAGAGGCTTGCACACAGGTGGGGAGCATTTGGCCCAAGCATAAGCAGGCTGTAAAGCATTTTCTACAGAACAGATCGTCTAGGTATCTGTTTCAATAGGACAACTACTTTATCTTGGCCTGGGAAGTCTGGGGTTTGACATATACAATATTTGGGCTATTAGCAGTAAAAGAGCAAACTGAATTGGTGAGTAGTGTACTGATGGGAGAGAAAATTTTGATGCCATATTAAATTTCCAATCCAGTCAGGACCCCGCTGAGCTGCGCGTGGCACAAACACAATGTAGGAGACACTCTGTGCTGTGGAGAGTTTAAAGTGTGACATATCAAAACACACAAAGGGTAGGATGGGAACGTACCCAGGGCCACACAAAGGTCCGGTGGCAAAGCCAGAAGAAAAGCCAAGATGTCATGCCTTCCCTGCTAATGCATCCAGAATCAGTCTATGAAGTGGAAAAGAAAAGCTGTTGAGAAGGATATAAAAGGGGATCCTATTTAGGTTCAACAGGCATGTTCATCCTCGCACTCTCTGAGCCACGGATCCAACCACGGATCACGTGGACGATGCAGCTTCTCCATGACCCACACTGCGTGGAGAGGTACAAAGGCTGCAGGGATGAAGGAAGGCAGAAAGAAGCAGAATCAGTGATTGAACCGGCACCCTCTGCTTTGCTCCAGGCAACGAGGGCAAAGACCAAGGTCTTTCCCAAGCATTTATCCCAGGTACACATCTCTGCTCTGCACACCACCCAATATTGCAAGGACAGGTTTACCCACGAAGCAGTAGCTCTGCCAAAGGCACTGATTCATCGAGAACTCGCTTCCTAACGAAGGTGATGCCAAATAAAAAAAAAAAAACCAAAACGTAGTCCCAAACCTGTCTAAACCCTGAGTGTACGTACTTCAGCTGCCTGCTATCTCTGAAATCAGAGCTGGATTCAAAATGCTCAGCTTCTGCTTGTCTTTGCTTCCCAGGAATGACACTATAAGGGAAGAGGCAATCTATTTAACAAAGCTGTTATGCAGTTTACTGATTGTGATTATTCAAGGCAAACGCTTTGAAGTAACAGCTTAGTGCAGAGTGACAGTAAACAAGATGTAGAGATATACCTAGATGAGAAGAAAAATAAATGGCAATTAGAATTGATATTCTAGGTGTAGGAACCTCAATCTCCAGCAATGACGCTCTGCATTTGTATTGCCACTTCCCTGAAAGATCTCCAGGGTGAATCGCAAAATGGCAATTGGACATCACTGAACCCCCAAATGGCATGTGAATATTATCGTGGATACTGTATAGCTAAGGCAAATGAAGAACAAAGAAAAGAGGAGCCCTATTTAGACCTCCCATGCTAATGCTTAGGGTTGACCTAAGCACCTACAACAGCATTTAAGTTCAAGAAAATTGTAAGAAATTCAGACCAGCTCTTGACTTCCAACACGGTGAATGCAGAGGAGCTGGGGACTGTATTCAGAGAGGCCACTACACGAATATTTTTGATACCGTCGCTTCCTCTCCCCATCCATTGCACTGGGAACCAAGGACTGGCAGTCACGGATAATGTGTGGCTGAACTGTTCCTCATCATCTTGATAACATGCAGCTGTGCTCACCTTAGGTACGGGTACCCATGGGGGTACCTGAGTCCAGGTCTAAAGGATTTGCTCAGGACTGACCAGAGAGTCCAGGGAAGACCCAGGAACAGAATCCAGCAGCCTCGACTGAAATAGAAGGTAAATGTGTAAGTTGGACACTCCGGTACCTCTCTAAAAGCCAATGTGGGATGGCAACTCTCACAGGAAGCATGGAGGTCCCTGCACGGTGTTGTAGGAGAGGTGGCAGTTTGTAAACTTATAAACTGAGCACAAACTGAAGAACAGTCAGAAGAATAAGTACGATTTTCTCTTTTCTAGTCTCTTTTGCTTCCTCTTACGCTGGTTGCAAACCTGCTTGCCATCACTTTTCAATATTCAGGACAATGATTACACTCATTTTAATTTTCTGATTTCTGTAAATCTCCCTTCGGGGGCCCAAGGCACATTGGTTGCAATGGGGGGAAGTCTTCAGGTGGCGAAGCTGGCGCAACTCCATTGCTTTCGATGGAGGAGTTTGCATAAAGGCTCTAAAGTGCGTCTATGCAAACTTTAAGGGTTCAACATAAACACAAGCGGGCAGTCCCCTGGCATGGCCATACCGTCTCATGGAACTGCTGGCTTTTGATGCAAGTTCCCAAACGTACTCGACCCACTACAACTATATATGTTTTCTTCTCATCCAGAAATCCCCTTCTCCTCTAAACAACCAGAGATGAACAAGGAGGTGGCCACTACAGCAAAACAGTGACCTGCCTTCAGGGTGCCAAGGAGACTCCTTCCTCGCACTGGCGTGAGCGACAGCCTGGACAATACTGGGCAGTTAAGATTCACCCCAATATTAACTTTCTCACTTCCATTTCCTCCTGAGCATTCCTGCATCTGAAGTCTGTAAAATGCCGCCGTTCCAAGGGGGAAAGCAAAGAATTATGACTTATCACGAACACTGTATGCAGAACATTGCTCTCTTTTTTTTTCCCTTTTGTTCCCACCTAATTCTATTTTTTAGAAAAAATTATTAAAACTAATTGCATTATTTAATCCCATCACATAAAATCCTCCAGTGTTTCATTAATCAATGTAATCAAGCCAATCAAAACAGATAAAGGAGATCTTTTAGCAGGCTTTGATGAGATTTTATCAACATCTTGGTGCATATTGTAAAGCCTTAGCACCCTCAGAAGAAAAATAACTGTAGAATGTGGAAGCTTTATCAAGCAGGCACTAATAAAGCAGATGATGCTCGGACCATTTTAAGAGGCTCTCCATATTAAGCTAATAACAGCAATGTTTTTGTCTTATATATAAAAAAATATAAAAGCAAATGGAAATAGCGTTCATTTGGTATACATAGAGAGACTGCTATAAAGCAATCACTTTTTTTAAGTAATGAAGAAGATACATGTCTGTGAGCCAGCAGACCATAAAGCCAGAACACTGCAAGGAAAATGCGGTGGGTAATGCAAAGGTTATATCAGAAGAGCTGTAAGTGAAGAGCCTTATTAAAAGGACAAACCATTTCCTTTTAAATGTAGTACTCTTGCTCCGCATCTGAGTCATAAATAAATATGAATGAATAAGCTGTGTCTTGTGCAACATCGGTGTTTGCACCTCTCCTTCCCCCTTCATGTCGTAGCTCCCCTTCTTCGCGTTTTTGCGCTGACTAATCGGGAGTATGAGCTATTGAAATGCTACCACAAAAACGGAAACGAAAAGGGCGCTGGTGTAACACAGCACCATAGAACCAGGAAATGTGTAGGGTTGGTAGATGCTACACTAAAAACAAAGACTGGTACCAAGTTGAATCAAACATTTGGCCTTACCAAACACTATGGCCAGAGGAGATACAGCCAGCGTCCCATCTAACGGACTCGGTGAACATAGTATAAAACGCCATCAGTATTTCCCTATAGCTTCTGCCCCTGGCAGTTCATTTGACTTCTCAGACATGACAATTGCAGAAGGAGTTGCTAATCCACTAGCGCAAAGATTTGCCAAGACAGAAAATCCCAAACTCTCGGGTTAAACTATCCGTATCTGATCTAGACTTAATAAACTGGTGCAAGGCCACTGGCCCTCAAGGGAGGTCCTCTCCTACCACTGGATTTCTAGCAGTAGTAGCAGAGATGGTGCTAACAGACTCTCTTGGGCATCCTGCGGACAGAAATATCTTTTACTTGGCCAGAGTCCTCCATCTCAGCTAGTACAGGTCATCCATGGCGTTCACTGGCTGCATGGTACACTATGAATATTGTGCCACACGCCAGTCCTTGTCCTGCCTTCTTCATTTTCACGTGTGCCCGGACCAGCTGTGGGGTCACCAGCACAGCTGGGACAAGAAGACACTGTGCAACACGCAGTACTTAGGCGCAATACTCCTTAGCATCTGGTATCCCAGGAAACCTCGGGCAGTTACTGCCTTGGCTTAGTCCAGCCTGGTTTTAGGATACCCCCAAAAAAATCACATCCCAGGGGACAGACCTTGAAGCGCCAAAGAAATCAGCCTGACAATTAGCGCTCATTGCCTACAAAGCAGAGAGAGTTGAAAAATGAGCAGTGCCTTCTCTTACAGCTACCTCGAGACTTGTTCCAGCTGAAAACACTGGAAGTTTCACCACTTTCTTTCATTTAAAGACTCTTTGGGCCAAATCCTCCTACCCCAGCTGGAGCTGTAGTCTCCCTCCTGATTTTTCTCTTAGGCTACAACATGGAGATAGGCAACAGGTAGAGCTCAACGCTGGCCGTTTTCACGACGAGTTCAGCACTTCAAAAGGCACTGCTAGAGCTTAACAATGGCCGGGATAAAATCCAGCGGAAATAATGGAGGAGGAGGATCTTGGGTTTTATTTAAAATCAGGCAACATGGCACCACTTGATTGCTTAGAAAGCTGCTGGACTGAGTGTGTAGGTAGGAGCCCAACAACAGCAAAATCTAATGAATGCCGTAATTTCGCCTTATGTTGTGCTTTCATTTCAGTTCTGTGTTGCGAATGGTTTTAAATGGAATTAAGCTTGTCTCCCTCGCAAGCAGGCTTTGCTTTTTTTTTTTTTTTCCCTCCCCCTTCCTTTCCTTTTTCCAAGCATCCAACAAATACAGATCAATTTAGAAACAAAGCCAGGACTGAGCACAGGAGAATGTGTTAGTCACAGAGTAGTCTCTAAAAACAGCACGGGAGGCCACGGATGAGCAGTTGTGGGCACCTCGAGCCTGATCCAGCTGTCTGGGCTGGGAACTCAAAGGAGCATCCCTGCTCCGCCTCCGCTGCAAAATCAGACCCGATATGAATAACACAATCCCTTCAAAACGGAGCTGGAGTTTTGCTTTGAAAGAGTTGTTCTGTTTACTCTTGAACTCAACTTTGTGTTACCAGACCTCACCCCCCCTCATCCCTGCGGTGCCAAAAAGTCGCTTCACACTAGCTGAAAGCAGAGTTTTCCAGTTACAGACGCGCAAGGCCAAATTATTCTCAAAACATTTTCCAGCAAGTTAAAACACCGAAAACATTCTCTGGAAAAATCAGTATAGTCCCACTGAAAGGAGCGGCGTGCGATCAGCAGAGGCTCTCACTCATTCCTTAGAGCCATTACAATCTGAGGATGAGTTTATTACATTAACTGGGTAATTAATCAGTATAGCTGGTCGTGTCCTAACTACTGTCATCAGAAGGAAAAGATTTGTTTCATCTCAATATTCAGCCATTAGAGGAATAAACCCGGAGACCTGGGGGCTGTGGAGGGGGCGTTCCCACCATCAAAATTTTGTTATATTCTTTTCCATTCCATTAGAATGGTTTTTATGGTGCTTTTAAGATGTTTAATTGCATCGAGGGGAGGTATAAAAATTGGATTTCATTATTTGATTCTTTTTCTTTTTTGTTTTGTTTTGTTGGTTTTTTTTTACATCTTTAATTTGAAATAACATTATCGGGAGGGGGAGAACTGGCAGTGGGATGCTGGGATCCCCAGTCATCCCAGCACGCCACGCCGCTGCTCTTTGGATGGCAATCACAGGAGCCCGGTAGCAAGCTGCGGACCAGGTTCTTCCAAGCAGCAGCATCTGGCTCTCTGGCAAGCGGAACAGGCGGCCGCACCGGTCGCGTTGGAGTTGCCTCTGGCTTCTGTCATGTGGGGAAGCTGCTGAGGGGCTTCTGGTTTGCTCTGCCCTCGTCTCAGTTACGTTTTCTTTAGATACACGTCTTCGAGGGTACGTAAATCTCTTTACTGCTGGTGGTCTCCGCTCGCTTGTGCTCCTCCGTGCACTGAGGTTGTGGTCAAACGTACGTAACGTGTATTTCCCTCTGCCCACCACCCAAAGCGCCCCAAAAGCCACAGCTCACGCACCCGCGCAGGAGGAGGACCAAAAAAGGATGTTCCTGTGAATTTAAGGCTGTCTCTCCGAATGCTGTATTAGCAAAAACCCGCCCGACACTTTCACATAGTTGTGTTTTTATGAATAGCTGGTTAACCAACAGATTTCCTGATTATTGAGCAGCCTGGTCTGGTGGGAGGTGTCCCAGCCCATGGCAGGGGGTTGGAACAAGACGGTATTTAGGATCCCTTCCAATCCGAACCATTCTATCATTCTATATTTTATTTTCTTTTTGCACAAAAGCTTTGCCTGTCCACATGGGGGGAAGGTAAATGTCTCTTCTCTCGCGCCGTCAGCAGCGCAACTGCAGGCGCTGGTGATTTCTTGAGCGCCGGGATCGACGCTGCCGGATACCGGCACCCAGGAGATGCTCCAAGCAGGGGATGTGGTGTTTGGCACACGCCTGCGCCCTCCCTTCTTCACCCACTTCCCGCTAGTGAAACAATTACACCAGACTCATACAACAGTGGAATTTAAAAAAAAAAAAAATTAGTATAAACACAACCCAAACCTGCTCACATTAAAGCAATTAAGGAATTAAGGGATATCCAGCATGTGGGGAGAACTAAGCTATTATTTTATTTCTTGATAGATAGTAAGTTCACTGAAAACTTGAGTATTGTGCCATGCAAAATTACTTGCGAGCGTGGGTGAAATTTGGAAAATAAAAAAGCCTAAATTCATTTGGATGTTCTTCTGAGGAAGGCTTTATTTTGAAAATGCTGGTGGTGGTTTTTTTTTTTTAAGCTTCCTCTAAATTAAACTTTAAGTTTTCATTTTAAAATAGCATTTTCCTATCAAAAATAGACTAAAGAAAGGAATTAAATGGCTTAAAAATGAAATATTTTATGTCAGGAAAGCACAATGTCTGTGGCTGCTTCAAAATAACATTTCCAAGGATTTTTAAATTATCTGTAAAATCTGGGGGGAAAAAAATAATCTGTTTTCAGTTGTATATAGTCCACTTTTATCCTGACTGTTTTCTGCTTCTGTCGCCAAAAAGAAAATGCATTATCCACCCAGCTCCATACGTAAGGTGCTCAGAACCCTACGGAAGGATTTAGGATTAACGCATTGACTTTTCCATCAGCCAGACAACTCCCTTCTGCGTCGGCTCAAGAGGAGGAAAAGTTGGAAGCCCAAGTCTAGAGCAGATTAATGGGTTGGTACTAGAGTTTTCCAAGAAATATCCTAGCAAGAGTCAGTTTGGGACGAATTCTGGGTTAGAAGCGTGTCTGTGGTACTGCAGAGAAGAGGGAAATCCCAGCTATGGGCCAGGTGACCAGGTAGAGAAATCACAGGAGGAAGATTTTGGGAGTGAGGGCCATTCCCAGGTGGTTTAAGGATTTTGTAAGAATTCAGCATGGAGAGTTTGCTGCCTTAAAGAGGGGGGGGAAAAATCGAAAGTATAAAAACTCCTTTTACCATATAGAGCAAGGAAATACAGAATAATTAAAGCACAAACTGACATGTGATGGATTTATAAATGTTCCTTCGGAAGAAACACCTGAAAGTATTTGATCCACACTGTGATATTTTTGGTGGTTTTAGTAAATTTGGAATCCAGTCTCTCCTTCCCTCTCCCAAGCCGCACAGATGGGCAAAAACTGGCTCTAGGAAGTGGGTGTATCCAGCGCCACTTCCACGGCCACCGCTCTTCGCACTTGCACCATAAGGACATCGGTGATGTTGGTGCATAAAAGGAAGAAGAAAATAACTTCAGTTAAAGGAGAAAACTCCCAAGGTTACTAATTCCTATAACGCAAGATATTCTACATGCTGGGGATGGATGGATGGATGGATGGATGGATGGATGGATGGATGGATGGATGGATGGATGGGTGGGTGGATGGATGGATGGATGGATGGATGGATGGGTGGGTGGGTGGGTGGATGGATGGATGGATGGATGGATGGATGGATGGATGGATGGATGGATGGATGAAGATGCCCAGCTCCTCCTCAGAACACCACTGCTTTCCAGAGGAATGAGAACGGGAGACCGCAAATTTGGGCAGATCCCTCAATATTCTTCCATCTTTTAAAAAGGGAGAACCTTCCAGGGTATAAATTTACAGTTCTTTGGTTCCCACTGAGGGAACTGACTTGCTTAAATATAACTGGTTCTAATTAAGACAATTAGCCGAATTAAGCCCTTGAAGCCACGTGGTCTTGTACGCGCAACAGAAGTCCCTAACAGTCTGGGGTTATGAGGTGTGCAGAGGGCAAAAGCAGCTCTTGGCGAGGCTCGCTCTCGATCTGCCTCAGATGTGTAGCCACATGAGTTTTTACACATCCTTTGGTTAAACCTGAGCGAAATTTAGCACTTTGGGACACCACGCAGAGTTGTCCATTTGCCCATTTCTCCATGGGTCTCTAAACCATGTAAAAGGTGCTTCCTCCAGGACCGTGGAAGTGTCATATGAAATTCCAGCTCTGGAAGATGCTGTGAGCGTTATTTCCTTGGATTCTGAAGGCAGGCGATAAGAAGCTCGAAAAAGGGATATCAGTGTGTATGTGAAAAGCGGTCAAGGCTCCAGACCAGCCTTCCCGCAAGCTTTTTGCTTGACCTTAATTTGTAGGGCAGTTCCTCCCTCGCAAAACAGAGAGAAAACATCCCTAAATCGTCCAGGTGGGCTGTGAATTAATTCATTAGCAAGGTATTCACATGCTAGATTCATTTCATAACTAATCATAATTGAAGTATTTAGTAATAGAATAATAACTAGAGTTTCATTCAGCATGAACTTCTCATATCGGCGCACCCAGAAACACCTCATTATTGGTCAACATTTTAACGTTTTTTTTTTTTTTTTACAACCCATAACATCCTTGTCGACATTTTTCTAAGGTGCCCAACTGCATTTCTCAAAACCATTTTGCCGTTTCCATTCCAGGCGGATTTTTCCTTCAAGTTTTTGATTTACGCGCAGGTTTACGCACACTTTTAAAGCAACGATCTACAAACTTCCGAGGCTCAGTGCCGCAATGTGAAAAACATCTTTTGTGGGAGCATAGAAACCCATTTCTCTCAGAAATATTTTTCCTCAAAACAAAGGCCCGCTTGGGCTGCAAAAGTAGCTCTTCTGCCTGAAAAACAGCTTGCACGTCTATTTACTTTAGTAAATGGACTCGGATTTGTGATCTTAGTGCAGGTGAAAAATCTGGAGTATTTAAAGTCCTGTGTTTCATCGATAATAATTTGTACGTCTCACAACGGAAAGCTTTTCTGAATGACAAACGCGGGGTAAAATACAGCCAGTAGTGTTTATATTAGTTCTTTTTTTTTTTAATAGGCTTTATATAATAACTTCTGTAACAATTAATCCAAGCACAGAGGCTGAAACTATCTACAGTACAAGAGGATAGCGTGAAAATAGAATATTTTATTAAAAAAATGTCCTCTGGTTTAAAAATCCTTAGTTATGTGAAAGGAATTGGCTTTCTTCCTTTTGTAGTGTTTCTTTATTAAAGAACTGCAGTAAGTTAAGGGGAGTTGGGCAATTATACTATAGTTTGCATCTCTGGGTAATCCTTAGGTCAAAAAAAGTTGAAAAGTCGCATTTCAGTAAAATATTTAAATTGCTGACATAGCCGTGAGTGGCTGTACTACGTAGACTAAGGAGAAGACTGCAACTCATTCCGAATTTCTCACTGGATATCAAACGTGTAGATTTATGGACTGTATAGACTAAATCACAGCAAATGCCTTAAATACGGAGCTATCGAAACCTACTCCCAGCTCCATGCTCAGGCGGGAACCCTATAGCAGTGGTCCAAATTCCTACAGGTACTCCAAAATCCTACAGGTAGTCCAAAAGCAAAGTACGATGCGAGAAAAATACACTGAGGCTAAAAGCAAAATATTACAAGAACCAAAACGGGGCTGAAGTCACTCTTTTCCTGCACTTCACTAAAGATAAGAGCGTGAACTGGTGAAATGAAAAATGTACTCTCCCGTTCCTCAAAAGCAATAGCAGGAAGAGACGCGTGGCACAGCAAGTCCCAGCTGGACATCCACGTCCTGGCCAACTCCACCTTCTGCACATCCACACGCGCGCCAGCCCCAGGGACTCTCCCCACACACAGGACTGTGCCCATCCCCACCACGGCTCCATCCTCCTCCTCCTCCCAGCCGCAGGTGGGGCTGAAGAGCCCATTTCACCCCTGTCTCCCCTCCAGCAGACTATTGCATTTGCGCCAGCCCTGATGCCAGCACTGCCCGGAGAACCGGAGCAGGGAGACAAGCCGGGTCATGGCTCTCCTCCTCAAATGAACACCTGCAGCCAGCCCCGCTCTCGCCCATCCTTCCCACAGCAAGCTTCAAATAAACTACGAGCACATTTTATCTATTATCTTATCTGCACCTCATCCTGATGGCTCTGGCTTTACACATCGGAAGATAACTTCCGGGCTTGGAGGACGTTCTCCAAATCTCATCCGCAGACACCAACAAGCAAGACGAGGCTACGCTTCGGGTGGCCAAACCAAGGCACCTGGGAAGGATTCTGCTCTCACTAATGGGGTTGTCGGCACCTCCTGGACTCGGACCCCTCTCGGCGTTCAATGTTGCCACGTCAACCAAGATGCCACATCAATTGAGACAGCCCCATCACTGGCCCACCTAAACGAGGCACCAAGAAATGGTCACGGTGAGCACGGGAAAATGGATGGGCAGGGCTGTGTTATTCACAGGCTCCTGCAAAAAGCTTTAACGGAGGCGTCACCTGGCACCAGGCTGAAGAACTGACCCCCACGGGTGTTAGTAGCTCAGACTGTAAACGTGGCTTTGTTGCCTAAATACAGGTGTCCAATGTCACCTGAGATGTCCCCGGGTGTCCCAGCTGGCCTCCCAGCTGAGCTGGGGGGGGCGCAGATCTCCTGCAAGTCCTCTGCCAGACCCACCAGCGCTGCGTGGGTGTCACAGGAACTCGAAGGCATCTCGGATGCTCCTGACGACCACGCTGGGGCAGCTGATTGGAACCCTGTGCCACAGCAGCGTGTGGGGACAGGACACGGCTAGGAAATGACAAAATATCCACCCAGAAAGCATTTATTTTCCCAAGAAACCTCCCACCAAAGGACCGCATGGCAGTGTTGGTCAGTGAGCGCACACGAAAGGAGGTTGTTTTTCTTCTCAGCAACCTGTTGATGCCAGATTTATCTACACCATCAGTAGGAAAATAAACACAGAAGGCAGGCATGCTTCCCTGGAAAATCCTGCTGCGTCTGGGTCGAGTTCCTGCTTCCTAGACACGGGCACAAACCAGCGTGTCATTAATGTCCCCCTCATGGGGACAGACTTTAGAGAAGTAAGGAGACAGTCCCTAGCACGGCTGTCACCGGTTGGGAAAATGAAAGCTCCAGAAACTCCTCTCCTCCCCTCAAAAATCCCTTCGCAAGCAGCCATCTGAGTAGGCGCGGGAGAGGGGGAGCTGCAGGGAGAGATGAGAAGAAGGAGGTGGGCACGGGGCCGTCCTGGGGGGGACTCGCATCCTCCCATACCATTAAACCCCCAGGCAGATGAGCCGGGACTCCAGGAGCAGGCAGGGGAGGGAGATGAAAGGCTCCTGGAAGGAATCAGGTGCAGAGGGTGGGCAGATGCTGCTAAAGAGCAAAGAGACCCGGCCAGGCTCATTTGTCTGGAAGGGAACCAGCAGGAACTTTCTTTTTATCTCCGATTGCGGATGTTAGGGTAGTTCCTAAAGGCCACAGCCGGTTTGGACCCCACCGCTCTGCCTCTCCCTGCCTGTACCGGGAAGGGAATTACGGCGTGATTTTTTTTTTTTCCCACAGGTAGAAAAATCCCCGAGTGGGATGGCCACGGACCCGTTAACTCCTCTCTGCCCGCGGGACCCGGCCGGGCTCTTCGTCACCCAGCAGGAACCCGGCCGGGTGATGTTTGTGTGGGTTTGTCCAACAACCGGTTGAACGCGGCTGGGTGTTGCTGGGCGCTGCCGGAGGATTAGCCATGCTCCACCTGCTCCGCCTGGGATTTAATGGGGCACCCCCTTGCCAGGCGGGGTGAGCAGGGCACGGCCCCGTCTGTCTGTCTGTCTGTCTGTCCGTCTGCCCGGGGATTAGCCTGGCCCCACCTGGGCTGTCCCCGGCTCTCCTCACCAGAGTGGGCCTGGTGGGCCACAGCTGTCTGTCCGTCTGTCTGTCCGGGAGGGATGGATGGGCACTGCTCTGCCCATCCTACCACCATGTCTGTCTGTCTGCAAGGGCAGACACACACTGCCATGTCTGTCCATGAGAGGATGCTGGGCACAGCCCTGTCTGTCTGTCCTTTCATCTGTCAGGGGATGCTGGGCACAGCACTGTCCATCTGTCCATCCATCAGGGGATGCTGAGCACAGCCCTCTCTGTCTGTCCGTCCATCTGTCCATGTGGGGATGCTGAGCACAGCCCTATCTGTCCGTCTGTCAGGGGATGCTGGGCACAGCCCTGTCTGTCTGTCCATCTGACAGGAGGTGCTGGGAACAGCCCTGTCCATCTTTCCATCCATGAGGGGATGCTGGGACACAGCCCTGTCTGTCTGTCCAACTGACAGAGAATGTTGGGAAGGCAGCCCTAGTCCATCTGTCCAGCTGACAGGGGATGCTGGACACAGCCCTGTCCGTCTGTCTGTATGTGAGGGGATGCTGGGCACAGCCCTATCTGTCTGTCCATCCATAAGGTGATGCTGGGACACAGCCCTGTCCGCCTGTCCGTCCATGAGAGGATGCTGGGCACAGCCCTGTCCGTCTGTCCGTGTGTGAGGGGATGCTGGGCACAGCCCTGTCCATCTGTCCATCCATGAGGGGATGCTGAGCACAGCCCTGTCTGTCCTGCTGTCAGGGGTTGCTGGGCACAGCCCTGTCTGTCTGTCCATCTGTCAGGGGATGCTGGGATGCAGCCCTATCCGTCTGTCCGTCTGACAGGGGATGCTGGGACACAGCCCTGTCTGTCTGTCCGTCTGACAGGGGATGCTGGGACACAGCCCTGTCTGTCTGTCTGTCCGTCTGACAGGGGATGCTGGGCACACCCATCTGTCTGTCCATCCATGGGGGAATGCTGGGACACAGTCCTGTCCGTCTGTCCGTCTATGTGGGGATGCTGGGCACAGCCCTGTCCGTCCGTCCGTCCGTCCAACAGGGAGGCCGGGCACTGCCCGCCCTCCCTCCCGGCGACCCGCCGTGCCCGGTGCGGGGCCGCTGACCCCCCCATCTCCCCGCGGCGCGGGGGGGGGTCGGGGCGGGAAGGGGCGGCCGCCGGCGGGGCCGAGCCTGGGGCGGGCAGCCCGACCGGCACCGGGGCCGCCGCCTCCCCAGCCCCCCCCCCCCCGCCCCCGCTCCTTCCTTCTCCTCCCCCCCGGAGGAGATTAAAAACTGCCGGAGGGGGAATAGCCGGGATTAGGCCCGGGGGTGCTGGCAGCCGCCGGGGGGGGGGCGCGGGAGCCGGGCAGCGAACGGCCGCATTGTCTGCCGGTGCCAGCACCGGGCAGGGCACGCACAAAACGCCGACAAAATACCCCAGAAATACCTTTTTTCATCCCTAGGAGGAGGCTGAGCGGGGACACCCCCCCCCCCCGCCCCGCTCCGGCCGGGACCCCGGCAGGGAATCCTTCACACGCACCCCCAAAATAAACCCCCAACCGTGAACCCCCCGTTACCGGCTCCGCTTTTCCAGGCTCAGGGGTGCCCCCCCTCAAGTTCGGTGCAGGACAAAGATTTGCGGAAAAGTTGCCCTCGGGGATGGTTTTTGGGGGAAAAAAAGCGGTTTGCGGGGGCGGGGTGGGGGGGTGGGGGATCGATTATCTTTTTTTTTTTTCTCCCTTTTTTTTTTTTTCTCCCTTTTTTTTTTTTTCTTTTAGGGAGAAATCGCGCTGCTCCGGTTTAAGTATTTTAATTTTAATTATCGAATCAACTTCATTTCCCGGGGGGGGGGCGCGGTTCGAGCAGGACTTGCTTTAACTCGCTGAAAGACGCGCACCGCTCCGCGCCCCCCACCACCCCCCTCACTCCCCGGCCCGCTCCGCAGCCGCGGAAACACCGCGGGTGAACGGGGCTTGACCGAGCGGTCCCTCCTAGGGCGAGGGGAAAAAAAAATTAATAAATAAAATAAATAAAAATCACAGAGCAAAACCCTCGGCCGCCAACGCCCGGCGTAAATACACCTTATCAGCAAATCGAGCAAATGAAAGTTTAATTATTGTGGGGTTTAAATTTTTTTTTTTTAAGCCCAAAGAAATGCCTGAAGCGAAGGCGTCGCTCAGGCGAACGCTGGCGCTTGGCAGCGCTGGAAATGAGCCGGGGGGAGGGAGGCGGGGGGGGGGGGGGGGGATGTTGGAAAAAGGACTTTTCCCTTGGCTGTGGGGCAGGGATTCGTTTGCAAACTGCAGCTTAACCCGCTACCACCACTCCGCATTGTCATGCTCTTAAATATCCTGAATTAGGCAGCTCTTAAAAGTCCCTTTAAACCGGGCGGCCGGGGGGCGAGCCCTGTTTGCACAACTTTCTTGGGGTTGTGCTGCCATTAAATAAATAAATAAATTCATAATAATTAAAAAAAATAATAATAATACGAATTAATTAGAGGTGGGGGGGGGGAAGGAAGAGGGTTGGTGCTGCTGGGTTTTTTCTCGGATGATGGCTGGGTGCTGCTGCTGCCGCTGCCGGAGGAGGGGATGAGCTGTGGCCGGGCAGGGCGGAGGGGGACGCGGGGAGCATCCCCCAGCACCTCTCAGGTACGAGCACTTCCATTGACATTGATGTAACTACATTAGAGCTAATGGCAGCAGCCTGGTCCTCATTATTAATTGTCTTTGTGTTTGGATAAAGTATGTAATCTTCTCCTCAACCACACCATTAAAATAGGTTGCCTTTTCAATTAAGAACTGTCTTGAGCACAGCAGTCAATTTTCCTAATGAAGATGCATTATATTTTCACTTTTTTTTTTTTTTTTTTTGTTAATAATGGGAAAATCCCACGTTTTCATTAGGCGTGATTACGGAGGAAGGACAAGAGGGGGTTTGTCTAAACTAAATGTGGCCCGTGTAGTGTATTAAACACCAGGCTTTTAAATAAATTGAAATTTCATTCAGATAAGACGCGAGGTTGGGTACAAATACGGTCAGATTCGCTTCCTTCAGATTAAAAAAACGCAGAGTCCATTCTTTAAAACGCACTTATCAGATAGAAAATAGTGATTAAAACAACTACAGTCGACTCTTAGCCGCAATTACTCGGGTAAACTTTTCACTCAGCCTAGTTTGCTTACATTAAACCTGAGGATGATGCTTTAAAATAGACTCGCGCTTTCTGCTAATGTGCAGCTTTGGGGAACAAATAGCACAGTTTAATCATGCAGAAACACACAGGAGCCGGAATAGTCTCACAATTAATTTACCAAAATAAACCCGGAGCTGCCTGCATTGTTTCATATTTAGCTTCCACTCCCCTCCTTCCCCTGGAGAAAAACAGCCCTAGTTCTTTAGAAAGGAGGAAGGCTGGGGCAGCTTTGGGGGGAGATAGGATTTTTTTTCCCACTCCTTTCTGTTTTGTTTTTTTTTTTTTCCCCCAAGTGGAAAAGGAATATTTCAGCGCGTGAGAGCAAAGAGTTAAATTTTACATAACGTAAAAGACTTTGGGGGGAAAAAAAAAAGAAAGAAAGAAAGAAAAAAAAAAAGAAAGAAAGAAAGAAAGAAATAAAAGAAAGTAGGATATTTGTGAGGCTGAGAAGCTGCAAGAGGACGGTGCCTGGATTTCACCGCAGTGTTGTAACTTGTGGGATCTTTGTTACCGGACACACAGATACTGGCGGACGCACAAACCAGACCCTTCCCGCACGGAAAATACCATTATCCATATACAACTTCAGAAAGGAAAAATTAGCTGCAATTCCGGAGCTAGTTTTAAAGTTTCCAATATGAAAAAATAAAATAAAATAACTGCCTGCAAGGGACGAGGAAGTTAAGCACAAGAGTAATTTCTTATTCACATGGTAACAACAGTTGGTTTCTGATCTTTTGCAAGCTTTCTGCATTGTGGCTTTGTTTGGTTGGGGGGGGGGGTGTTGCTTTGGGGGTTTCGGGGAGTATTTTTTTAATGAACATTTGTTTCTCCACCAGCCAGCGGCTAAAGAAGATCTGCAAAGAATGGCAAAGAAGATTTTCGATTAAAACCTTAGCCCATCTCCACGGATTACTTTATATCGATTCCTATATATATGGCTGCAATTGATGGGCTCTAATTAAAAATCCAAAGCGGGGGTGGGGGGGGGGTGGGGGGTGAGGAAAAAAAAAAAAAGTTCTTTCTGGGTCTCAATAAAAGAAGCTTTTCATATACGGGAAATAAAGGTTGTAAAAGGTTACAAACGAAAGACTAGTTTAAAGCTTCTCTGCGGTTTTCTTTTCTTCTTTCTTACAAAACCCCTTTTCTGGCTCTTTCTCTCCCTTCTCCCTCCTCCCCCCCCCCCCCCCCACCCCCCCCACCCCTTCATTTCTCCCAAGTTTGCCAACACGCGAGATATGGGACTGTAACCGTTATTTTAATATCTGGGTTGGGAGCTATAATCTGATTGCTGCAGAAAGCTGCTCATCAAGGTAACTTCATGGCCTGGAGAGAAAAATTATGTAAACTGGCCGTATTAGCGCCTTTCATCAACACACACACACACACACACACGGACACACACCCCCACACCCTTCCTCGCCCCCCACCGCCACCCACCGGCCCCCGGGGGACGCCCCGCACCGGCCCCCACGCGTGCACCCACCACCCCCCCACCCCCCAAAGACTTTTATTATTATTATTTCATGCACTTGATTTATTTCTCTATTTAAGGGTTTGTTGGTTTTTTTTTTTTTTTCGGGGGAGGGGGGTACAATTCTCCCCCACCCCGGTGCACAGCAGACCTTCCCTCAGGTGCAAGCCCTGGCCTCACTCACTTTCTCTGCTCTGGGGGTAGCAATTTTGGGACTCGTCTGCCTTCGAAATGAGCTCATCAAATTGCACATCGCCCCCAGATGCCTCCACCATCCCTTGTTCTCCTCCCCCGCGCCCCCCCCCCCCCCATCCCAATTATGAAACTTGTTTTCCTCTAAACGAAGATGCTGCCCTAACATATATATATATATATTTAATTTTTTTTTATATACTATTTTTTTCCCTTCCCCAAAGAAGGTGACGGCTCTGCCGTCCCTCCCCCAGACGCTTGGAAAAGAAGGGGGATTTTTTTTTTTATTTTTTTTTTTAAAGCATTCCGGCATTTCAAAACGAATCCGACCCTTTCTGGAAGTGACACAGCTTTGCCGGTGCCTCTGGCTTGGCACCCCCAAAAAGGGAGATTTTTGGAGTGGGCGGGAGTGTTGAACTGGGGGAAAAAAAAAAAAAAACCACAAACCGGAAAAAAAAAAACAAACCCAAACCCCAAAGCATAAAAACCCCAACAACTAAAAAACACCAACCCGCAACTGAATTGCAGATAAACTTCAAGGAAAGTCAGGAATATTTTAACTAGACACAAATCCGATGAGGGAAAAGCTTAAAAGTGCGTAGCATGCATCGCTTTCCGGAGCCCATCCCAGATATAAAGATGACAAATAATAAATCGGTTCATTTTGGGGGGGGGGGGGGGAGGGTTGCTTCCTTCCTTAACTTTCACCCGACCTGAATAAATGATTAATTTAATTTTCTCCCCCCCCCTCGCCCCCCCCCCCCCCGTTTCCTTGGTCATAACATCCGAGGGCAGCAGCTCAGCTCGATCAGCCGGGGGAGCGACACACGCGGCAATAAAACCACTCGCGAAACGGTCGCGTTAGGGAGAAGAGTCGGAAATTAAATCAGAAGAAGGAGAAATAAAGAGAGAGAAAGAGAAAAAAAAAAACCGCAACTACGCAGAGAGAGAAAATGGCTCTGTAACACGACTGGCATCGGAAAGTTGGAGAACTTACTGAGAAGCAGAAGTTACAGTTTCTTTTCATCCCAGAAGCAGATTTTGGTTCTCTGAGCACAAAGTTCTTAGAGGGTAGAAAAAAATCACACATCTCCACTCACTCCCCGTCAGCCCCAGCTAGTCTGGCTCTCTGGGACCGTACCTGCTCTGAAACGCTTTCCAAATGGACCAGAAAAGACTGGAAAGTTTAAAAAAAAAAAAATCATTGAAAAAATAAGAATATAAAAACCCCCAAGTTCTTACAGCTGCAACAATGCTTATTAATATATTAAATTTTTTTTTTTTGCAACTTTTCCCCGCGCTGCAGAAGGCTGAAGGCAGAGGCAGCTGCAAAGTGTGTGCAGGATTGCTCCAGGAAAGCAGGTTCCCCCTTTTTCCCCCTCTCGGATCCAATCTTTGCAAGAGCCATTCCGACACATTGCTAAGCTAAAGGGAAATTCTCTTTGATAAAGCGGTGTTCCCAGCTTCTGGGTTTTAAAACCTAAATCTATATTCAAATCTGGCTGAAGGTGTGTTCTGGGATTTATGAAAGCCTCTTAAAGGGGTAAATTTACCAAACCGTGACAAAATCATCACAATCTTACTTTAGACATCTGAAGTGGATGAGAATTTTAAAGAGACCCTTGTTTATTTAAGTAACGCTGTCCATCTCTGCCACTTGTTTTATTGGCCGCGTGAATTATTCCCAACTTCTCCGGCTGGGGTTGGGGGGGGTGGGGGCAGAGGGAGAGGCTGGGATGTCCCTGTCGCCTCTGGCACAGCTCTGCCTGCCCGCTGCCCCACGGTCGGGCAGGGATGTCAGCCCGACTGGGCTCCCAAACCTGCTCTCCCCGCTACTTTCTTCAGGCACTGAATTTTATTTCTCTGCCTTGCTCAGCCCTCCTCTGCCACAGCCCGGCTTCCTCCAGCCCCCAAACACCCTTTTTTTTTTTTTTCTTTCCTCGTTTTCCTTTTTTTTTCTTTCTCCTTCCCCCCCCCCCCCCCCCCCCCCCGACCTTTTTATTTTTAATCGATTTCGAAAATACCCTCCTGGTCAGGATACACGGGAACGAATTATCTCTCTCATTCTTCCAAGGTGGATTAAGGTTATTAAATAATATGTGGGGGCGGGAGACGGTGGCAAAGGCGGAGGGGGGGGGGGATGAGGAGGAAGATGGAGCGGGGGGGGTGGGGAAGGGTTCAATCGGGATATTTATTACTGGTGCTCTGCTAAAAGGAGAGGCTGAGGGGTGGCGTGGCCGTGCCGACATGCGGGGAGGTGAGAGGGAAGGATTTGCCCGGCGCGGATCCTCTGTGTGAGAGGGTGGGTTTTTTTTTTTAGGGGGGAGGGAGAGATGCTGAAAAGGGATGGGGAGGGGGTTGCAGCCGCTCCTCGCTATCCGCCCCCCCCCGCCAAAAAAACCCAAAAAACCAAACCAAACAAACCTACAAAAGGTCCTCCCCCAAAAAACTCTCACGGCTCTGAGGGGAGGGGAAAAAAAAAATAAAAAACCCAAACCACAACTCCAAGGAGAGTAGGGGCCGGGAGTCCGGGGGGGGTCCCGGCCGGGGGTACCCCGGGTACCAACTTTCCGCGAAGTCGCCTCGCAAAAAAAAAAATCAAAAAAAAAAAAAAAAAAAACCGGCCAAAGTGGGAGCGGCTCCGGCGGGCTGCTGCTGGGCGAGGGGTTATTTTGTTTGTTTGTTTATTTGTTTAATTTCCTCTCCCCTCCCTCCTTCCCTTCTGCCCCCTCCTTCCTCCTCCTCTCTGGGAGGAAAGAAAAAAAAAAAAAAAAAAACACCACAAAAAAAAAAAAACCCAACAACAACAAAAACCCACCCCAAAACCCACCCAACCACCCAGCCCAACCCCGAGCATCCCAAACCTGCTCCTGCAAAACCGCCAGCCCGGGCTGCACCGACAGCGCTCGGGATCGCGCTAAAGTCCAAGGACAACCCCATCGGATCGCAGGCGGCAGCAGCCAGGCTCAGGGAGAGCCACAAAGAGGCGAATTAATTGCTATAACTTCATTAACATAGGTCACCCCATTAAAATGATCGAGCCGCCGCATTTATTTCGCCCCCCCCCCCCCTTATTGTCAGAAGTGAGGAAAGTGGGTGAGCGCTCCCTCCCTCCGACCCCAGCCGCCTCCGTCCTCCTGCCTTTTGCCGTAAGCTTTATTTTTTGGGTTTCTTTTGACCCGGGAGAAGTTGAACGGGGACGGGAGGTGGGAGAAGGAGCGTCCCGGTGCCCGGTCCCCGGTGCTCCCGGCCGGCGGGGAGCACCCCCCCCCCGGCCCTCCTCACTCCCCACCCCTTGGCTGCACCGACTTTATTTCTATTAAAATACGCGCAACTCCCTATTTGCAAATTCATCCCAGCGCCGCTGCCTAAGTCCCGTTCTACACCATCACTCGTGTATATATATATTTTTTTTTTTAATAAAAAAATTAAAATACATTTATATTCCCCCCCAGGTGACTCGATTCCCCTCGCCCCGGGGCTATTTGGCCCCTGGGAGGCGGAACGGGGGGTGCGGGCCGCTCCGCGGGTGCGGTAGGGGGGACCCGAGGCTGGGGATACCCTGACACCCCGCTCCCCTCTGTCCCGGGGGGGGTGTCTCCCCTTTGCTCCCCCAGGTTTCCTTTCACCCAGCTCCGCGCTGCTCAGCCGAGGGCTCCGGGCAGGCTCCGCATCCCCCCCCGCCCGCCCTTCCCAAATGTTTACTTATATATTTTAATATCTTTTGTTGTTATTATTATACACCCCACGCACAGCTTTCTGCTGTCCCCCCTCTTCCTCTCCTTCCCCGGGCAATACGCTAACGCCATCGCTGCTGTCCACCCCATTAATTTGTACAATGACTTCATACGCTCCGCTCCATAATGTATATTTTTAAACCGAGCAAGTTCTTTTAATGTATATTCTCGTGTCATTTCGGTGGCTGTTATTTCTCGCTTGATTGTCCCCCCGGTACAGCAGCGGCCTGTTTTTTCCTCCCCCTGTTGTGTGTTTTTATTATTTTCCCCCTGGCTTAGATGTGTCAATCACTCTCTCCCTGCCATTGGTTGGAGAGTTTGCGTCAAAAAGTTGCCAGAGAGGCGCTTTCTCAGCAAAGCTCCCCGAGAGAGGTAGAGACCTCAGCTCCAACGCACCCTGCCACTATTATTAAAAATAAAATCACTTTGACCAGCTCCGGCACCGGCCAGCTCTGTATGTACCGAGCCCAGACCCCGAGCATCCCTGCATCCCTCTCCTGCACCGTCCCCTCCCCTTTCTCCCCCATTTATTCTTCTTTTTCAAACATTTTTTCTCTCCCTCTCTCTCCCTCTCTCTCTCTCTCTCTCCCCCCCTCCCACCCCCCCACCTCGCCCCCCCCTTCCGATGTGGTGGGCATGTGCATGCGGCGAGCTCTCTCTAACCTCCCGCTTTGTGTTTTCTCTCCCAGCTCAACCCGACCCCTGAATTTTGGCGAGGATCCGGGAGCCGGTTTCACCCCTCGCCCCCCAGCCCTGCCCGCGGCTCCGGCGAGGCTCGCAGGTAAGTCCGAGCCTCTCGCTTCATCCTTCTTTTTTTTTTTTTTTTTTTTTTTTTTTGGGGGGGGGGGGGGCATTGCTCAGCGGGCAGAAATACAGAGGGAAGAGGGGGAAATTAAAATTAAAATTATTATTATTATTATTATTTTCGGCCGGCCGGAGGAGATGCGGGGCTGCCCGGGAGAGGCCGGGCTGGGCCGGGCGGAGGACAAGGCGGCCCCGGGGCCAGGGGCTCGGCCCCCGGTTGGGACCGGGAGCTGCTGGATGAAAAGGCGAAGGGCCAAAGCCGAGGAGCGGGGAGGCGATTCCCACCGTGGCCGGGATGTCTCCCGTGGGGTCGGGCGCGGAGCCGGCTCCGGCAGGCGCCGTTCTTCACCCCGATTTCGTTGGAAATATGATTTATTTTTTCTTTGGTCTTTAGTTATTACCTAGCCCCAAGGTGGACTTTTAAAATTAGAAATAAGCAGGAAAAAATTTCTCCCCTCTCTCGGCTCCAGCCTGAGACCCGCTCCCCCTTCCTCCTCCTCTTCCTCTTCGCGATGCGTAAAGAAAAGTAATTTCGCAAAAGGTTGGGGTTTTTTTTGAGCAGTCCCAGAGAACCGGGCTGGAAATAGCAGGGAGAAAAAAACCTTCAAAGTGTTTTGGGGGAGAGCTCCATGGCTCGGCGCGGGTGAAATGGATGGCGAGAATGGCATTCAGGTCGGAGAGGGGCTGGAGCTGTTTTCCACCTCCTTTTTTAATTTATTTTTTAGCCGTGGGAAAGCGTTTCGCCAAGACAGCGGTCGGGTATAACGCGCACTGCTCCGCGCCCCGGCCTCTCTCCTCGAATCGCACCGCGGTGACAAAGAGAAAGTCGGGGAAAGTCCTTGTGCACCGGCACAAGTTTCTTTAGAGCTAAAAACCAAAAAAAAACCAACCCTCCTTCGCTGCAGAGATTTATTTAGATTTCGGCTCCTCTGAGAAGTTGAGCTTTATTTATTTATTTTTTTCCGGAAAAGATGCAACTCCAGTTTAAAAAAAAATAGAAGGGGGGGGGGGAAGGGGGGGTAAAAAATGTGAGCGAGTGGCGGTGGGGAGGCGGAGGTGGGTTAAACGGCTCGGCGGCGGAGGTCGCTGCCCGCCGAGCCCGGCTCCATCGCTCCCGGTCGGCCCTTTCGTTTGCCCGCACCGGAGCGGAGCCGGCGGCCGCGGAGCTGCGCGCAGGTTTGGGGGGCGAAGCGCGAAGGGGGGCTGCGCGGTGGCAGGCCCATCCCCGCCACCTTCTCACCGGTGGAAAAATTCCCGTGTTGGGAAACATCAACCCAAACCCTCCCTCCTCCGGGGTGTGAAAATTTGAATATTAAAGATATATTAGAATAAAAAAATAATAATTAAGAATTGCGGTGGAACCCGGTGCGGGCAGAGAACCGAGCTCTCGTTTGCAAAACAAAACAAAACAAATTCCTTTTTCTATTTTGGCACCTTCCCCCGCTCCGCGGAAGCCTCTCCGCGCTGCTCCGCGGCCCGGCGAAGCCCCCTCACACCCCCCCCCAGGCAGAGCCGCAGACTGCGCGCCCGGCCGCGGATCGCTGCCTTGCATTAATCATCCCGGGTGATCAGCGGAGCTGGGGCCGGTGGCCCGTAATTAGGGAGCGTGTGCCGCCCGGATTATCTCGTTAGTTTATCAAGAAAACATTTATTATAATTAATTCTCGGACGGGGTAATTATTATTGAGCGAGGGCAGAGCAACTGGTAGCCGGGCTCTTTGCGGAGCGGGGGGGGTTGGGGAGGGGGAAAGGTGACAGATTGCGGAGCGGAGCCGTTGCTCCGCGGGCTGCGGGGCGGCCCCGGGATGCGCGGCCGCGGGCGAGCGGCTCCGCGGGCGGCCGCGCTGGGCTGGCGCCTCGCCGGGATGCCGCCGAGTTTAACAGAGCGGAGGTTTGGGGTTGTGTTTTGCTTTCTTTGTTGGTTTTTTTTTTGAGTTTTTGTTTGTTTGTTTGCTCCTTTTTAAGCGTGCAGCAAACCCATTTTTGCTCTCCCGCGCATTCTGCGCTGGCGAATAAATTGGCGGCTGAAGTCTCTCCCGGACACCGGCTCCCCCTTCGGCAAAGCTGCCCCTCTTCAGCCTTCCCCCCCACCCCCCGCCATCCCCGCCGGGTGTCTGTGTTAAAAGCGGGGCCCGACGCTGCGCTCCCCGCGCTAGATGCGCATTTTGAGGGCGGCAAAGCACTTCCACCCGTGGGGAAAAGGGGGAAACTCCGCACCGCGGATAAACCGGCACCGACGGGGCCGGGCGGGGGGTGCACAGGGGCCGGGGGGGGTCCCGCAGGACCCTTCGTGGAGGCGGCTCCGCTCCCGTGCGCGCTTGTTACCCAAAACACTGAGTTTTGAGCTGTTTGGGAAAGGAAAGTTGCGCTGGAGTTCGTTTTTCCGACGGCCGGTGGGAATGGAGGGAAGGGCGAGATTTTGCCCAAAAAGACAAAAAAGAAAGATATTTTCTAGGGGGAAAACAGCCTTAACCCTTTGAAGAACCCCGGGCTGGCCCCTTGTCGGCCATTTTTTTGGCGGAGGGTGTGTTTGGGTCCCCCCCTTCCCCTCGCCTCGCCCCCCGCTGCCAAGCGCCCGGCCCCGCCGGGGCAGCGAGCGGAGCCCCCGGGGGAGCCGGAGCCGGGCCCGGCCCGGGGGAGCCGCTCGCCCACTCGCTCGCCCACCCGCCGGGGCCGTCCCGGGGCCGCCCGCTCCCCACCGAGGTGTTTGTTTAGCTTCAGCTCCGTCATCAAGAGTTTCTTGAAAGCCTAATAAATCTGTTACTTGCCTCCAAATCTAATTACCCGCCGTACTAATTAGGTGCAAATGGCCGGTGGAAATTACTGCAGACGTGGAGTGATGGCGGTAGAGCAGAAAAGTTTGTCTCTTCCCGAGCGGGCATTTGAGCTCTGAAATGCAGCAACGTCGGGGGAGGGGAAGGGGAAAGAGAGGGGGTGGGAAGGTTTGAATGTTGCCCAAACCTGGGATAATTAAAGTCCTTGCAAGAGACTAGGGGAGAGATAGGTTTCTTGAATTGTTTCTTTGTTTCTCACCCTTGGGCTTTGTTATCTGCATTATTTATTTAGCCGAGGGGTTCTTTGTGTCTGCCAATGGCCCCAATCAAGTTTTGCTTGAGACAATTAGCCGGTGCCCGGCCGGGAATCCTATGCAAATGCCCCGGGCTGCCGTACAATGCGGGCAGTTGAAGGCATGGGGGGGTTTTGTTCGGGCAGTAATTACTGGCTGGGATGTGCCCCCCCCCCCCTTCCCCTCCCCTTCTCTCCTCGCCCCTTTTTTGGGAGAGATGCGTTTATCTAGTCAGTCTCTCCCAGCTCCCAAATCCGGCTGGGGTCCGGCTTTACAAGCTGGAGGATTTGACGGGGGAAGGCAGCGGGGATAAAAGCTGAGGGGGGGTGGCAGCGGCCTGACCGCCCCCCCCCCCCCCCCCCACCTTCCCTCCCTCCTCTGTCTCCTCCGCAGGCACCTGGCGGCCCCCCACCCCCCGCCCGACGGCACCCCCAGGCACCGCCCGGGGCAGGCAGGGCGCTCGGGCGGCTCCCCCTCGCCCGGATTTCGGCCAACTCTCCTCCCCGCCACAACTTTAGCATGATGTCTTATCTTAAGCAACCACCTTACGCAGTCAATGGCCTGAGTCTCACAACCTCGGGCATGGATTTGTTGCATCCGTCCGTCGGTTATCCCGGTAAGCCACGTTTTTCTTCCCTTTCCCCCCCCCCCGCGCTCTCTCTCCCCCCCCGGAGAAGCCACGGGGCTCTTGGAGGCTTTTGGAGGGACAACATGCCCAGGGACCGTGATGGTGGGGGGGCATGCCCCCCCCCCCCCCCCTTCCCTTCCTCCTCACCCGTAACTTTTTATCCGGGGAAGGGTCTGCAAAGAGGGGGCACCTTCTAAAATATAATTTACCCTTTAAAAGTACATTCTACCTTCTTAAAGTACATCATTCCTGCTGGAGGTTGGGGGGCAGATGCTCCAGACCCATCCAGGGGAGACGGGGAGGAGGTGGGATTGCTGATGGCGACTGAGAATTGGGGTGCGGGTCGCCCAGGAGAGGGGAATGGGGGTGCCCCCTGGGGTTGGGGATGGAGGGGACACAGGGGATTTGAGGGGCTGCTGAGTGACAGCCAGGGCCTCTGGATCTTTTCGCAGCCACCCCCCGAAAGCAGCGGCGGGAGCGCACGACCTTCACCCGGGCACAGCTGGACGTGCTGGAGGCCCTTTTCGCCAAGACCCGCTATCCCGACATCTTCATGCGGGAGGAGGTGGCGCTGAAAATCAACCTGCCCGAGTCCAGAGTGCAGGTAGGAAGCAAGGAGGGGGGAATGGCCCCGGAGACCCCCTGCCTGTCCCCCACCTCAATCTCAGCTGGGGTTGGTTTTAGGGAAAGGGGTTGGTCCTGGAGTGAAATCAAGTCCCCGTGGGATGAAGGAGGCTCAAGGATGGGTGAGGGTGCAGGGGGGGATGGAGCGGCAATTTGCCTCCCCAGGGTTAGAGCTTGCCCTCTTCTTCCTCCCTGTGCAGGGGGGGGTTGGTGCAGCTCCCAGCTCCTGAGCCCCCTGCAGCCCTCCCCAGCCCCCTCAGCCTCTCTGAGCCGGGGAGGGCTCCCCAGCATCCCCAGGCTCTGCATCATGCCGTGCCCTGGGTGCCAAATCCCAGCCTGTCCTGCAGGCGTCTGGGGTCCCTGTGGAAGCCGTAAAGGATCCCTCCCCCCTTCCCCAGGGATCCCCGCATCCCTGGAGCAAGGCCAGACTGGGATCCCCTTTCACACCAGTAGAGGCTGGGGGCTTTCCTCTCCCTTTGAAGGGACTTTGATGAGAGAGAAGAGGCCTTGGCGGAGGGGACCCCTCTCCTGGGGCTGGGCTGTGTCTCCTCCACAGGCAGCCAGCAGGGGCCTGATCCAGACAGCATTTTGGAGGTGCTGCTGGCAGGAGGAGGGGCCTGGGGGCGCCCGTGCTGCACCCCCCAGCACGGATCCAGGACAGCCCTGCAGCTGGGACAGGACATCTCCAAAGCTGTCCCTCCCGCTTTCCTCCCTGCCAGGCTTCCCAAAGCTTCCTGGTGCTGTGCCCCAGCGGAGCATGGCCACCAGAGACCGGGATCCCCCCCCTCGAAACCTCCCCAGCACCCCCTCCTCCCCAGAGCCAGCCCCCTTGGTCCCCGCTAAAAGAGGGGGAGATGGGCCTGGCTCGCGGGGAGAGCAGAGGGTCTATTTGGCGGGTAAATGAGACATCTTTACCCCCCTCCTCCCCAACCCCTGCCTCTGTTTCCCTAATTGTTCCCTCCCTTTCTGATGCTCTGTTGTTTCTAATTAAGGGCTTGACTTCAATAGGCCCTAAATGATGATTCCTGGGGGTCCCCGGCCAGCAAACAGCAAATAGGGAGCGCATCCCCGCCTTTTCCCCCCAAAAGTGACCTTATTAAGCAGTTTGATTTGCCCATTTCCACTTGTTATTACTGCTAATGATCTCAGGGAGGGGGAGCCCCGGAGCTTTTCTTTGCAGCAGCCTGCAACCCTCGGCTCGCCGGGGAGCGCTTTGAGTGCCCCCTCCCCGGCGAGGTCCCCCCCGCCACCGGCTCTTTTCCTCCCCCTTGGGTTTGCCCGTGCATCCCTAACCCCAGGCTTTTTTTTTCCCTCCCTCTCTCCCTCCCCGGCTCTCCGTCTCCAGGTATGGTTTAAAAACCGCCGAGCCAAGTGCCGGCAGCAGCAGCAGCAGCAGCAGAACGGGGGCCAGAACAAGGTGCGGCCAGCGAAAAAGAAGAATTCGCCAGCCCGGGAAGTGAGTTCGGAGAGCGGGACCAGCGGGCAGTTCACTCCCCCCTCCAGCACCTCCGTCCCCACCATTTCCAGCAGCAGCGCCCCCGTCTCCATCTGGAGCCCAGCGTCCATCTCCCCGCTCTCCGACCCCTTGTCCACCTCTTCCTCCTGCATGCAGAGATCCTACCCCATGACCTACACCCAGGCATCAGGCTACAGCCAAGGATACGCTGGCTCGACCTCCTATTTCGGAGGGATGGACTGTGGATCTTACTTGACCCCTATGCACCACCAGCTTCCCGGCCCAGGGGCCACCCTGAGTCCCATGGGTGCCAACGCGGTCACCAGCCACCTCAACCAGTCTCCGGCCTCCCTCTCCACCCAGGGCTATGGAGCCTCCAGTTTGGGCTTTAACTCCACCACCGATTGCTTGGATTATAAAGACCAAACCGCCTCCTGGAAGTTAAACTTCAATGCTGACTGCTTGGATTATAAGGACCAGACGTCGTCATGGAAGTTCCAGGTTTTGTGAAGAACCTTTGTGGTAACGAGAGAAACCGCGACGAGAAGGAACAGGCTGGTGCGGAACGCTCCAGTTTTAGTCAGGTCTTGGTTAAATTAAAGAGAAAAATAACTCAACGGACAAAACAAATGAACAAAAAAAAAAAAAAAAAAAACCGACAGCGACAAGAGGGGGAGGACAGTGTTGGTGTGATCCCGTTCGGACTCATCTCCTGCTCAGACGCTCTGGAAAAGGAATAATAAAAGAGGAAAAAAACGGAGGAGGAAGGCCTTAAACGGACAGATCATCTAGTGAGCAGAAAACAGACAGACCCATCTGTGTTCTTTCTAGTTTTAGGCAATTGTTGGGTTTCCTTTGTTTGGAAGAGGTGGGAGAGCGTCCCACCCTACGGGCCAGTTTTAAAAAAAAAAAAAAAAAAAAAAAAAAAGTGTCGTTCCCCCCCCCCCCCCCGAAAAAAAAAACAAGTCTAGGTTTTTATTTCTTTTTTTTTTTTGTGTGTGTGTGCGTGGAAAGATCCTTCACCCAGAGGTTTCCAATGTGTTAGCCAACCCTCGGTTAAAATATTCGGAATGGACAGCATCTCGCTCATTTTCTCCCTCTTTTTCTCCCTCCCTCCCTCCCTCTTTCTTTCTCTCTCTCGAGCTCATCCAACTGTTTGACGCCCAACTCGCTCGAGTTGGCACCCGGAGAACTCGGTTCAGGGCTGTGTGGGTTGTGTGACTGATTGTCCTAGCTGCACTACTTTATTTAAAGATTAAGAAGAAAAAAAAAAAAAAAAAAAAAGGAAAAAAAAAAAGATAATGTTCATAAGGAGTCAATATGTAGTTTTTAAGAGACAATCAGTGTGTGTCTTATATAAATGGTACATCTGTGGTTTTTAATCTGTGCTAGACTTCAAAACTGTGATCTCCTGTATTGTATGCAACTACGAACTCCGCACCAGCGGGAGCTCGGCTGTGATTTAAATAGGTTATAATTATAAGTGAAATTCAGAGCAACTGAGTTACCTATTATCACCTTTTAAAAAATAATAATGAAAAAATATATATTGAAAGAAAAAATAAAACGAAAAAAAAAAGAAAAACACACACGAAAAAAAAAAAAAACAAACACGATCGCCTTTCACCCGAGGTGAGCTGCACTGAAACTTTTTACAACAAACTGTCTCTGAATGAAAGAGAAAAGACCGAGTAAACCCCACCCGAGGACATGAAACTCCTCTGGAGCTCACTCGCTGCCGGCCACGCTGGCGGTAACCCTCAAATCCAACAGGACTTCGGGCAGTTGCTCTGACCTGGATGAATTTAAACCGAGAAGTTCATTGTCGTTTATGCTTGCAGATGTTAACTGAAAAAAAAAAGAAAAAAAAAAGAAAAAAAAAGATATATATGCATAAACCTTTTTTTTTTTTTTTTTTCCTGGATTTGGCAGATATGTATAATTATATTAAAATGGTTCTAGCACACTTGATGGTTGTCTTCCATTTTAATCGCATCTGGCGAGTGACGGCACGGGGCGATGCCGTCTGCCGCAGGGATTTCCCGGCTGGAGCCAGGCGCGGGACCAGGAGGGTCCGGCTGCTTCTGCAGCCCCGAGACAAAGCGGGGGTTTGCCGGCGGCTCCCTGAGGTGAAGGAGGGAAAGCGAAGGGGGGATTGTTTTATTGGATTTTTATTTTTTAAAGCAAAAAACCCCTCTGCTCGTTACAAACAGAACTTGGCTAACGTGACCTCCCCACCTCCGAGCTTTCCCAAATCTCATCGTGGGGAGGGACGGACGCCTTGGCTCTGTGTCCCCCTGGGAGGTGCCAGTCCCCGGTTGCTTTTGGGGAGATCCCTAAACTTTCCAGGCTGATCCAGGGAGGAAAACAGGGGACCTGGGAGCCATCGGGCAGGACCATCCGAGCGGAGGTGCTGGGGAAGGAGCTGGGGGGACACAAGTTTTTAAGCTACACTTCCATGAGCTGAAGCCACAGCGCCCTGTGATGCAGGATCGGGCCCTTCCCAAGCGTCCCTGCTCCTGGTGGCTCTTTCTCTGTCCTTCTCCCTCTCTCTCCCTCTCTCCTTCCCGTGCTGATTTAACGCAGGTTTGGATTTAACGCAGCAAAAAAAAAAAAAAAAGACCTCTGGAAAGAGAGAGAGGCTGAAAAAAAGCACCTGCTCCCTGTCACCGGCTGTCCCCCGCGGTTTGTCACCAGCCCCCTCCTCCCTGTGGGCCACCAGGGGCCACAGGCATGTGGTCACCGCGGTCCCCAGCACCGGAGAGTGGGAAGGCCGCGGCGGTGCCTCTCCGGCCATCCCTCTGCTTCCCATCCCCGCATCCCAAACGGGCTGTCCCCCTTCCACGGGCAACGGCAATCCCGCGGCGGTTGGCGATTTTTTCTCATTTATTCTTTTTTTTTTTAATTTTAATTATTAACGGGAGGGTGTGCGGGGAGGGCTCGGGAAGCACGAGGCAGCGCGGAGGCCGGGGCTGCCGGGGGTGGCTCAGTCGCGTCCCCGCCGCCGGCTGCTGGCCGAAAGTTTCATTTCTCCGCGGATTTGGTTCAAAACAACAAAGTTTACTCCCCCCAAAAAACCCCTATTCAAGCAACATACGCTCAGTAAAAGCAAGTCCTTGTTGAATTTGGGGCGCAGCATCCCACCTGCCTGGAAAAGCTCTTTGTTTCCCGGGCTTTTGATTATTATTTTTTTTTTTTAAGCCTCTCTTCCCATTTTGCTTTTCCCACCTTGTCTTTTGCTTTTCTTTCCTGAGTATTTCCCCGACTGTTCGGGATGAGCTCCTCTGGCTACAGCTCATTTTTATCAGAAAAAGCCAATTCATGGCAGGAATTTCTCTGAATTTCCCCTGGCTTTTTGCACTTCCCACATTTTTCTCCACCTGGTCGTTTCTGATTTTAATTTAAATGGACACTCGCGTGGGCAAAGGGCAAAATCCCAAGGTGAGCTGGCAAACGCAGAATATTATATAAAGAGCTTTTTAACTCCTTTTTCATTTTTAATGTTTTAGGTCTCCCTTCCAGCTGAATTTGTTTCCTCTGAACTCAGGCTGCGGGAGGCAATTCTGGATTCAATAAAATCAGGAGAAAAGCTGGGAGGACCATCGATTTGGTGTTGGAAAGCTGGATTTAGGGGCAAAGAGCTGATTAGAAGGGCATTTAGTTTGAGCTGTCCCTTCACCTCCCAAAAATACACATATACGCGAGTCCTCTCCCTTTTCCGCAGGGTGACATTTCCCACCAGAGGGGAAAAAAAAAAAACAAAACCAAAAACAAAATCAACCCCAAAAAACTGAAAAAGCAGAAAACCAGGAGGGAAGCCTTGACCCCCAGCCACAGCTGAGCTGCCTCAAATGCTGGCTCCATCTCTTCTGCCTGCTCCCTGCCTGCTCCCTGCCTGCTCCTCCTTGTCCCATCCCCTCCTGCTCCTGGCCAGCTTCCCTGTCCAATTCCCTGTCCGATTCCCTGTCCGATTCCCTGTCCATTCGCCTGCCTGCACCCTGCCCACAGGCTGCCTGCTCCCTGCCTGCTCCCCTGCCTGCACCTTGCCCGATACACCTTCCCGATCCCTGCCTGATCCCTGCCTGCTCCTTGCCCCGTCCTCCTTGTTGTCCCCTGTCTGCTCCCTGCCAGTTCCCTGCCCACTCCCTGCCCATTCCCATTCCCTGCCTGCTCCTTGCCAGCCCACAGTGCCCAGTCTCTCCCCCGTAAGCAGCCCCCACTGGGGGCAGCTCTGCTCCCACCCCAGGCTGAGCCAAGCCCAGGGAGCCCCGAAGCAGGGGCAGGTTTTGGGGTGACTCCATGGCCAGGAGCAGCCCGGGGCTGGGGAGCACTACCAGTTTCCAAGGAGGATGGGGGAGAGTTACTGGAAAAAAAAAAAAGCCGGATTTAGGGATTCACAGCAGAACTTCCCCACCTGGTGCCGGGGGGGGGGGACGGGGACGCACAACACCCCCAAAACTGCCACTCACAGCCCTGGCACTGCCCTTCACTGGGGCCAGGGGGGTGGCAGGGGTAAGGCTGGAGGGGTGGGTTTGGTGGGGCTGGGTACGGTTTGGGCTTGGTTTGGGTCTTGGACCCCATCTGGTTTTGGGGTCTGAAAGGGGAGTGGGGACACTAGAGGACCCCCCCCTCCCACCCTGTGTCCCCCATTTCCCAAAGAGCAGGGGAGGACAGGTCCCCTCCCTGGGGCCATGCAGGCAGGGGGGGGTGTGGGAGGCAAACCCCAGAGGGCAGCTCCCACGGTTCCGGGGGGGCGGGCTGTGGCCTCCCTCACCCCCAGCCCATGCTGGGGACTGTCACGTGGGGAGGGGACACCTCTGATCCCCCCTCCCAGCGCTGCAGGGAGGGCTCAGAGCCTCCACACACCCCTCCTCCCCATGTACACCCACCCCACATACACACCGCAGAGCAGCATCCTGAATATATATAGCTGCATATAGCACAAATGCTCCTATCAACGTGTATGCATGGATATAGCATAGAAATGCGTATGTAAATGCACACCTATGAATGTATATATCATAAACACACACACCAGCGCTTATCTATACACGGCACCAAAGCGTACGGCATAAATGCAGGTGTTGATGCTTATCATAAACACCCAGTGCACGAACGCGCGTGTCAGTGCATGGATACACGCACACGTACGGCAATGCATATGGCGCGGGTGGATATGGGTGAATGGATCTGGATATGGATATGGATGGGGTGAAGGGGAAGGACCCTGGGGGGGGAAGGGAAGGGAAGGGACGGGAAGGGAAGGGAAGGGAAGGGAAGGGAAGGGAAGGGAAGGGAAGGGAAGGGAAGGGAAGGGAAGGGAAGGGAAGGGAAGAGGAAGGGAAGGGAAGGGAAGGATTTGAAAGGGAAGGGAAGGGCAGGGAAGAGGAAGGGCAGGGAAGAGGAAGGGCAGGGAAGGGCAGGGAAGGGAAGGGCAGGGAAGGGCAGGGAAGGGAAGGGAAGGAAAGGAAAGGAAAGGAAAGGAAAGGAAAGGAAAGGAAAGGAAAGGAAAGGAAAGGAAAGGAAAGGAAAGGAAAGGAAAGGAAAGGAAAGGAAAGGAAAGGAAAGGAAAGGAAAGGAAAGGAAAGGAAAGGAAAGGAAAGGAAAGGAAAGGAAAGGAAAGGAAAGGAAAGGAAAGGAAAGGAAAGGAAAGGGAAAGGAAAGGAAAGGAAAGGGAGAAGACAGAAAAAGACAGAAGGGAAGGAGAGGTGCCGTTTGGCAGATCCAGCTGCTGGCGCTGCCCGGTGTCTCCCCGCTGCTGTTATTGGTGCTGCACGTCAGCGCTGGGGCAGAGCAGAGGGAGGTGATGGCGGTTGGGAGAAGAGGTGAGTGAAGAGACAGATAAATACATAAATGCCGCACAAGCTGTTAAAATCTGCTCTGAGAGTCAATTTTGACTTTTAGGCTCATGAACCATTAATAAAAATCTCCTTATACTCAAATGGCTCTCAAATGCCGCGATAGCGGATTACAAACTCCTAATGGAGATACTGTATGATCAAATATTCTCTAAGCAGCAAGGTCTAACGTACCGGGGGTGGCCGGGCCACCTGATTATCAGCTTATCGGCAAATACTTCTTAGCGCGGGATGTGCCAAAAAGAAAGCATCTTCGTTGGCGCGGTCCCTTCCCTGTTCTTCATTTAAACAGATTTGGGAACGGCATCATGTGGTCTGGGGACCAAAGGATGACCTGTGACAGTGATGTCCCCACATGCACGGTCACACACCGCTCCATCCCGGAGCTTGACCCCAGTTTTGGGTTTTCCTCATTAGGGATGCAGAGTTGGAGAGGGCGGTGGGGACTCCCCTTCAGTGCACAGAAAAAACACTTGGTCTCAGATACCTCCTGGTGACGCTCAGCCTTTGCCAGGACCGAGCCACTGCACATGATGTGTAATTACTTGGTAATTAAATTTGGAAGGCCGAGGTAGCATCGTTATAAGGAGACCAAGAGGAAAGGAGGTGCCTCTGCGAGACCAGAGACCTCCTTACAGCGATCCCCACGGAGTAAATTGCTGGAAAAACTGGACCGTGTTTCTGTTGTTTTCTGTTTTCAAGGAGGAGCTGGCTCTCTCCCTGCCTCCCCTCACATGCTCACAGGTAGGGACTCTGATATTTATTCTCGTGTGGCTGCTGGTAATGAGAGATGCACTATTTCTGCCAGAGCCGCTGTTGCTTCAGCTCTGGGTCAATGAGGGGATGAGGGCAGGGATATTGTCAGTGAAACCCTGGAAATACCCAAATCAGGTAGGAGAGGAGACCTCTGCTGAAATGATGTTGTCCAGTCTCAGGGCCAGGCTTTGAAACGGAAAGTGGAAAATTAGGAAGGGTTCAGGAAGAGCCATGAGAGCATCTCAAGGAGTGGAGAACCTGCCTGGCAGGGGCTACCTGGGGAGATCCTGTCAAAATATGGAGTTATCCAAGAGAAGGTCGAGAAGATGTAAATATATTCGGTGAGTACGGAGCATTACATGGAAGCCAAAGCGTGTGTTTATCCATCTGGCGATAGCACCCAGCCTGACAGGTTAAAGTAAGATTAACCCAAAGTGGACATCAGAGACAAGTTAGTTATCAGCTGAAACAGATTGCCTTAGGACATGGAAGAGCTGTGGGATTTTTGAAGTACTACAGTCAAATAACGGGGTGCCTTTCTAAAAGATATGCAGTAGGTGTTTGCTCCTGCCCATAATTACTTAAAATACAATATGGCACATCCCTTACTGAAACCATCCAGATTACTCCGCTGTTTCAGGGCTATGTGCAGGAATTTCTTAGAAGATGGAGTATTCACCAGATGGTTCCTGGGAAAAATTGCTTTTGGACCATCTTTGGACATGGCAAGTCAAACACAGAGGGTGTAGCAGAGAGCTGAGAGATGGGCACCAGAGATCAGGGTACCAGTGGAAGGGGTGGCCTGTCCTGCTGAGATTTGTGTTATGGTAGGACCTCCAGGCTGTAGGACCTGCAGGTTGAAGGCTCATCCAAGACAAGCGTGGCAGAAGCACAGCATGCCACCACTGCCTGGCCTTTCCCACGTGCGTGGAAGAGGCTATCTGCAGTGGAACAAGGCCACCGTCCCACTGGTAAAGCAACGCAGGGATCCCTAAGGTAACTCAGCCTTGGGAAATGTCTTGCAAGGATTTCCTGGAGCGGTTTCGGTCAGCCCTGTTGCACCACTGCTCTTTCTTCTTTTCTTTGGCCGCTCTCTCCCCTGGGACCTGGGACACAGTGCCAACCTCTCCAGGTGTGCAAACTATCCGCCTCCTTTGGCAGGTACTGCCAGGGGAGAATTAAGCCGTGAAAGGCTGCCAAAGCTGGTTCCTGCCTCCCAGCCTCCCGTATCAAGTCTGTGACGCTGCAAGGGATGGTGGTGGATTGATTGAAAATCAGTAATAAATAGCGTGGTGGAGCTATTTGGAGTTTGGTGGGAAGTACTGTGCAGATGCAGTGGTCACCCTGTGGCATCACACTGGTCCCTATGTAACTGAGACCAAAATTAGAGCCTCACTACATGTATTTAATTACTTGTATTGATGCAACCCTATTAAAACAGTCCCTATACATCTAATTTCCCAGAGAAAATCCCAGTCTCTGCCACTTCATTATCTACTTTGATGGCATCACTGGCAAGTGAGGGCCTATTGAGGCTTCCCCCACCACCATACCATCGTCTCAGACTGCAATAACCAAAGGCAAAAAGAGGATCGAGTAGCACCCTGGGGTGCCAAGGGACATGCAGGTCCCTCCTCGCCAGGGTGACCCTGCAGCACCCATTTCTCACAGAGATGTCCTGGGGCCTATATACAATGGAGGACCGTCATCATGGCTGAGTCGTCACCTTATGTGGCTTTTACGCTGCTGTCTGCGGTGCCTTAATTGCCTCAATCTTTGCATAGATACCGCAGCAAACAGTTGTTATTACTTGGCCACAGCCTTTAATATTTGCTGCAAGATGATGTCTGGTCCTTCCGAAGGCATCTGTGAGGCTGAGGTTTGCTAAATCCAGGAGCTGAGCCTTGTAGAGGGCATCCTTAGCCCAGCTGGAAAGGGGACAAGTGGAGAGTACCCAGGGACAAGTGTAGTGCTTACTGGATGGAGCAGGCAGGGCCTGGAGGACCACTGATGGTAGGGGCAGAAGCAATTTGCTCTGCAGTCTGCGTTTGCCCCAGGATTAGCTCTGTCTGTGCTACGTTTGTGAGCAGTTTTGGTGTCAGGATGATAAGGTGCCTGGCAAGGGAGCCTGAAGAGATTTTGGCCACGGGCGTCATGTTTGCTGGGCTGGAGACAAGGCAGTGCGGTCAAACAAGGGGCCTTGTCCCAACCCAACTGTGTGACACCACACGTATGGTGTGATGAGCCGCAAGGCTGGCGTTCCCGTGCCAGGCACAACCTCTGAACGGGGCAAATCAACCAGTTGTGTCTGGCACTTTGGGCACAGAGGAGCCGAGGTGTTGCAAATGCAGGAGACGGGCTGAGCTGCATGGGGAGAGGGAGTGCGAGACGGAAATCAGCTGCGTGACCCCCCCGGCAGCCCCCAAGAGGTGTAGGTCTCCTGCTAATCAGAGCAACCAGTGACGCTCATGGGCTCATACTGGGAATCTGTGACTGTAAACGTCCCCATCAGTATTACCAGACAGCCTCTTTACTCACTCCACAGTTTAATAGGCAGCTATTAGATATTACGGAGACCAGGCATGACGTGCTTATTTTTTATTTGCCTTCAAATCACAGAAATCCACAAGCGGCATTAATTCCAGCTCCAGCCATACCAGCCTGTTCCGGAAACTTTAAAATTAAAGCAATCACAAGGCTGCCCTTAGGTTTCCAGTGACTTATGGAAGAAACCCGACACAGGAGAACAAAAGGACAAACGAAAAACTGAGTTTCGAGGCTGGGATTCAGCCTTCTCTTGGTATTTACCGCGAGCAATGCGATGGAGTCAACTTTCCTGTGTCAGGAGAGGGGAGGGAGGGGGTTGCCCTGATTAGATCTAATTTCCTACCTGTTTACTGTAGGCATTTGCATAATGATCACCCTGCAAAGAGTGGTTAGCATATGCTAACACCGACTCTTGAACCGGTTAAAACACAAAACGGGTGCAGACTGCTGCTGTTTACGGCACATCTCTCCTCCCTGATTGCGTCCCGACGGAGGTGGCCAGTGCGTGCCCCCACTACCCGCGATGGCTGGAAGCCTCTTCCAGATGTCATCAGGCCAGGATGAGGAGAGATAAACACAAACTGTTTTATTTTCATCCATAAGGAAAAACCAGAGGGCTGGAAAGGGATCTAAAGGTCTTTTAGGGGTCATTTTCCATTTCAGTTCCTTGTGCAGTGTTGGAAGAGAGGGACTTTTCTGATACTCCATATTCCTGGCTCAAGCGCTACTATGGCGATAGCAGCTGATGAATTTGGAAGCAGTGCAACCCAGAAGAGAGGCAAGGACGACGGTTCGGTCCTCCCCTGTTAGGGGAACCCAAGCAGGATACACACTTCACCACAACTTTCACCAAAGCAAATCTTCATGTACAGAGTGATGATCGGTGGGAAGTTGAGCTTAGTTGTTAATCATTTGCTTTCAGTGAGGACAGGCATGAGTGTGCCATTGTTTTGGAAGAGTTTCCTGTTGGTTGAATTACAAAATAAAGATAAAGGAGAGGGATTCAAGGCAGACACGACCGTGCTATTGCCAAAGGGTGGCAGAGGATTGCAAGGTCTGAGTATCCAAGCAGCGAGGTGTCAGCAAACAAACCCAAGCTGCTTCACCTTTCAGCAGATCTCTTCATCGCTTTGCTTCGACAAACGGGGTCACGACATCCTTCCCCACCTCCCCCTTTCCAGCGTCTCCCACGTGTGCTTTCACAGGTTGGCAGGCGTCACACATTCTCCTCTAGGTGCTTCCTGACCAAGACTTAACGCCCCCTCCACATGCACATCTTTTTAACGGAAGCATTTTAGTAGCCTGGGCGACTCTGTTAGTTTAGAGACCGACTGCATGTGGAGCTGTGCCAGCAGATCTCTGAGGGGATGGGAAGCTCCAGGGAAGGACAAAGGGAATGGTGAGGATCAGTAACGTCTCCCCTGGGACGGAGCAGGCCAGCATTGGTTGCTCCATTTGGTTGCTCCAATTGCAGCTCCTCCCTCCTCTGGGTAGATTCGTTCTTGACAAATTCACATTGGCTGCTTCTTGTTAGACGACATTCTGCATAAATTGGATAGTCATAGAACAGAAAAATCATAGAACAATTCAAGTTTGAAGGGATGTCTGAAGGTCTCCAGTCCCAGATTCTGCTCAATGTGGAGCTAACTTCAAAGTTAAATCATGTTGCTTTAGTCAAATTTGGAGTATCTCCAAGGATGTCTCCATCCTCCTTCCTGTTAGCTTCTCTGGTTCCTGCCCCAGGACGTAACTGTGTTCACGGAGGAGAGTTTTTTCCCATCTGTCCCTTGTTGCAACTTGTGTCTGTGACCAAAAGGGAGCCTGAGGGATCACTGTCACCTCCTGTGTGAGCCCAGATCTCCGGTGGAGTGAGGGATCGCTTGTGCCAGCTCCCTTTAGCACTGCTGTCACCTGCTTTGTGTCCACAACACAGAAATACATCTAGGAGAAACAGGGATGACTTAAAGTTGATCACTGGCTTGATTTGGAGGATGAGGTGTTACAACTAACAGCCAGTGTATGCAGTGGTAGGGCCAGATGGTCTTTTGCTCTGTTCTGTTTTATGAAGCTCTGAAGTCCCTTTGAGCAGTCCCATAGTGTGTCCCCTATCAGGGAAATCCGTGGGCCTCGACCTCCAGCCAGCTCCTTTGGCAGCTGCTGCAGTTGAGAATTGTCCTCTTGGACCCACCTCTCTTCCACACCAAACATGTCCTAATGAACCTTCGTGGTGTCTGGAAGTCCTTTGGGACAATTGTGAGGGTGTCCCAGGGATTGCCATTGCACCACCCTGGCCCAAGGACAGCAGAGATGGTCTTGGTGCCTGTTGTACATTGGAGTTGCAGTGTGTCTTACAGACGTTTGCCTCTTCAGTAGCGGTGGCATTGAGGCATTAAGTGACTCTGTTCCCCATCACTCCTCTGGAGCATTTTTGCTTTCTGTCCTCTGTGTCAGACATGGGACCCTGCTGCTGCCCTCCCTGTTTGGAGACGTTGCTGTGGGCTGGTTCTGCTGCTCGGCACCCTCACCCTGGCCACGTCTCACAGGTGAGCCTGTCCCTAATCAGGGACTCGGTGGTGTCTGCAAGGCAACATTATGATGACAGAGTTCCCACCTCTGTAATGCAAGTACCTCTTGCCTCCCTTCCTCTTGATTTTCCGTAACAAACGGTATCTCACTGTGACGGCGTTCCTGGAGCTCATCAAATACCTTTATCAGCTGCTCCGGAATGGTGTTTCTCGCACTCCTCTTCCCTTTTCTCCATGAGACTGTCAAGATTTTGATTTTCTCATACCCATCCCCATGGTCAGCTGCCTATGCAGATGCTCCCATGCTTGTAGGAGGTTCTTTGTCTAGAAATCCAGCATTTCCACTGGTCTGAGACCTGCCCGTTTGCTTTCTTCTCTAATTGCGGAATGCTTTCCTGTCTGTCATTACCCTGTGCTTGCCGCGGCTCACACTGAGTGGTGGCACCCATCCCGTTTCTTTTGCCCTGTGCCGGGTAGGAACAAGACAGGAGATCCCATTTGGGGAAATTGAGCAGTTTTTAATGAAGTGACTGATTTCCAACGACACTGCTGCAGTGGCTGTTCGAGCTGGGTGTTCCCAAGGCTGCTTCCAAACTCCTCCTTCCTACGTCTCCAAGTCACCACGGAGGCTGACATGGGTTGCCCCGTCCTGTGTCTCTTTCCATTTCCCAATAGCACTTTGGTAATGTATATTGCTATGCCAGCTCCGACTCCCTCGGGCAGCACGGCACCAGCAGAGAAGTTATAAAACAGCTCTGTGCTCCTGGCAGAAAGGGAAATCTCATCACCCTTGTCTTACCAACAAGGCACGGAGACACTACAGGTAGGACGGACCCCCTGTGGGATCGGTTTGGGATCAGCCGGGTGTCCCAGGCACATCTCAAGGCTGCGAAAGCGAGCTACTGCTGATACCTTAAAACCGTGCTTTCCCCCTGGCGGTTCAAATCCTACCCCTGGAAAAAGGGGCAGCCCTTGGAAGCTGCTGGTTTTGTGCCACCGCTCCATAGGTGCAGCGGCTGGCGCAAGAGCCCAGCTCTCATGCTGGAACCGCACGTTGCTTTTCTCATTATGCAACTGCTGTATTTTAATAGAAACCTCTTTTTAGGCAGTGTCAGAAACAGTTGGATTTTTTTTTTTCTTCCTTCTGTCAAATGACCAACTTAATAATTCACTAGTTGTGCTGGGATTAGGCACTTTGGACCACACTCTGGATTTCTTATCTTTAATGTAGTTCTCGACGACATCTTCTGCACTTAATCCCCTGACAAAACTCCCTTTGATTCCCGCGACAGTCGCTCGCGGAGATCAAACGCAGAACGCTGCTCTGTCAGGTAGAGCCGGGCGAATAATTTGTGACAAATAATTTACCCACAGACTTTCTCCTCATTTTCCGTGCGCAAATTGTCCATTCGGTGGAGGCTCGGGACTGCTGATGGATTTGTTTCTGGCTGCACGCGTCTGAGTCCAATGGCTTGCTCGTGAGGATGAGCCTGCAAGTATATTTAAAGATGATGCTTTGACCTCGCTCAGCATCAGCTGCGGTTTTCAGCGGTGCTGAGCCCAGCTCACCCCACAAGCGACATCAATGCACGCCCTGATGTGCTCAGCGCTCGTGAGTCATCGCCCCCATATTTCTGTACCAGATCGGAAGAGCGTGACTTCCCCAGCCGAGAGTTGCAGCGCAAATAATCTCTAATATCAACTTAAAATTTCCCGTTCGGGGGATGTGCTGTTAATAGATGCGCCTGATACGAGTTTTATCGCTTTGCCTTGCAAGAATAGTCTCCAAAAACCAAGCAGAGGCGAGACGGGGATGTGCGGAGATGAAGGGTGCTGGTCTCTGGCCCAGAACTGTCTGCACCCCACATCGCACGACGGGAGGCCAAACACACGCCCCGTTTTCACCTTTGCTTTGCTGTGGCCTCCCTGCCAGTTCAACCCATTTAACTGAACATCGGTGTCATTTCTCTGGGTGTTACATTAATGCAATCTGGGTGTTTCAGGTAGAGGAAAAAAAGAGGAGTTAGTATTAATTAGGAATTAGCCATAAGGAAGTTCTGATATAGACTGATTTGAGTGATATTTATGACTGTAATTTTATAGATGGGAACGTTTTATCTTGCAATTTGTGTCAACTTTAGCTTTTTGTCTTCCTTTTCTTTTTTTTTTTTTTTTTTTTAAATGAAATGCCTGCAACTCTCGAAAAGCACAAAGGTGGGAACTTGAAGGTCTCCATCTATTTTCCAAACAGCCCTGGTAACGCCTGCGGGGAGCAGAGAGCAGCGCTGTCTTACCAGGGCCCACGGAGACGCTTCATTAACCCAATTAAGCAGGTGGATGGAGAGGGTCTCTCTGATAATTTACACCTTACTAATGAAGTGTGTGACTCTTAATCTCCTCCAAACAAGATACACTCATGAAACACTGGTGCAAGGAAAGGGGAAATTAATTAGGTGAAAAAACTATGAGATTATAGCAGAGGGATTCCAAGGAGGCAACTGGAACATGGCTGGTGATTCATTTGTGCCTGTCTTAAATTAATGTCGGAGCTGTCAAGTAAATAAGACCCAGCATTATTTTGGCTTAAAAGACATTCTCACCAGGCCTGGCATGAGGCGTCTTATTTTTACCGCACGACACGCCGTTTTCCATGCCCGAGCCACCCGAATGGCGCTGGGAGGAGACAAACCCAGCCCGAACAAAGCCTGGCCTTTTCCTAAGACGTCTAGTGAAGGGTTAGAAGGAGCTACTTATTTGATGCACGTATTTTCAATGTAGTATTAACTTTTTGTCTTATAAATATCCGCCTGGCTGCCAAGCCTACATTTGGGTTGCCACGGGCCGGGGGGGAGGTGGTGTCTCATTGCAGAGCAGCCATCCCACCACTGACCCAGCTCTGCTAAGTGCTTCATGTCTCCTTCAGCGCCCAGTGGTGGATAAGATGAAAGGATGACTCGAGCTGTTGCTTGGGATGATGTTAAGCCTGGAGTCAAGCTCTTCATGGCACATTTGTGGGTTGATCTCCTTTATTTGTGTGTGGTGCCACGCGATGATGCTGCATATCGTTCGGGATAGAGCAGACCGGTTCAAATCGTGGTCAGCAGAGACCTTCAGCAGCCTGAGAGCTGGCTGCTCAAACCAGCATGACTTCTCCTAGCCTCCAGTGGCACTGGAAGACCCTTGCATGGGTTCCTGTCTCGCTTAGGTGCTGGTGGGTGATCCCCCAAAAACTGGGTGGAACATGACTCAGATAATTGCCTAGTTTTGTCCCCAGGAGCCCACCGGAAAGACACCGTTCATCTTGTGGTCTTGTAGGGTCACTCTGCCTCCAGGGAATGGGGCCTTCAAAGTTCCCAGAGTCAGAATGCTACAGAAATGCATTTTATCAGCTAAACTGAACTCCTGGCTGCTGAAAGATTCCCAGAGTAGCAGATCGGAACAGATTTAACACTGGAAATTGTATTTTGTTGTAAAAGGAGCTCAATGAATCCAAGGATTTCAAAGCTTTTGGCAAACATGAATGAAATCAGCAATTAATTAAGCTCTGTGGCGCTCCCGTTTGATAAACAAGAGATACATTATGATCAGTCAGTGTTGCCAACTGCAAACATTCACAAACTGCGAGTCCAGCTCCCCAAAATTATGAGATTGGCTTAAAAAATCATGAGATTAAAACCCAAAATTGTTGCATTTTCTTTATCCACCATCTGGCTTCTCAGCCTCTAGGGTAAACACGCCTCGTGTTTTCAACTACAAGGGCTAGCCACTCACTTAAAAACATGAAAACTGAGATCCTTGTGCTTCATAATGACTCCAACAGCTGAGGCTTTAGGAAAAATACAAAAAAAAATCCTAAGACTCATCATAAAATCGGAAGAATTTGCAATACCGATCGCTTGTAACTGAAACGTTTTTGGCTCAGCGGCTGTTTCTGAACGCAGCAACCCAACGCAAGAGCTGCTAGACAAGGAATAACGACGACTGTCCTTTGTGACCGAGATCGCAGGAGAATTTAGGTGGATGAAATACAATTACGGAGGCGGGATGTCATGTAGTCCTTGCTGGAATTTAGCCAGGGCGTGACAGAAAAACACATCGGTTCCCATGAAAACTCTTCTGGGATTGTAAATTATTAGAAATGATCGTTCCTGTCTCTCTGGAAGATGACGGCAGCCAATCCTACGGCATCAGGCACTGACCGGGGGTAACAGCTTCGTACCAAACCCCAGATGCGAAAGCCGCCCCCAGAAACCCCGCTCCCCCGGTTCTGCAGCCCTGACAGACAGTTTGTGTCAGGAAAATCCTGTCTCAGGCTGATCCGACTTAGCTTGTGAGACAGGGCCATTTTGGTGGCAGGGCTGGCAGCCACCGCATTACTGTCTGGAGAAGAATTTACGCTGCAGTGGGAATGGCAAATTATCTGGAGGGAAAGTAGCTGCAGAAGGGCCATGGCTGGCCGAAACCAGGAAAACAGATTTCAAACTAATGTAAACAGCTTGCGTTTATCACCGGTTTCGCAGGTTCAAAAATAAATATCACCGGTTTTGTGGTTCAAAAGTTGGTTATTTTCTACTGACACTTCAAAAATGTAGTTTTCCCGTGACCTTGAAAACCACTTTAAATATATTTTTCAGTAATTTAAAAACCTGAGGTTAATAAAAGAGAATCAGAAAAAGAAAGAAAGTTTCAATTCTTTAAGCGGGTCTATTTGCCAAGGAAGAGAAGATGAACTTGAAGCCACCTGAGCATCCAAGCACATGTATTTTAGAGAAAACTAGCTCTAATGTCTTCACCACAGCGGGATCCTCATGGGCATCAAGAAGCCATTTTCTCCAAGGAAGAACATTATAGCTGTGCTTAGGATAGACTCTGATCTTTGCACCTAAACCTATTTAAAGTGACACTAAGGGCTTTCGTGCTGCTATGAAATTACCTTGGGCCAGTGAGAGCACTCGCTGGCTGTGTGCTCTCCTCCAGGGAAATCGAAGCACAAGCAGGTTGAGAAAGCCATAGACAAATCCATGCAGTGAGCACCAGCCAGGGCTATTTTAGCAAAAAAAAGATACAGCCTCTGACTCGGGAAGCTGAGCGCTGCAGGGAATACAGGCGATAAGGGGGAGGACTTGCCTTGTTTTTATCGTTTGTCTCTAAGCACCTCTACTAGATGGAGCTTCAGGCCAACCCACACACGGTCACTTGTGTTCTCCTGTCCCTCGGGATTCCATCTCCCTCCCCAGCCCAGAGAATCATCACCAGGAAGAGCTCCCAAACACACGGGGCTGTGCGCGGCAGAAGCAATGCAGGTGCAGAAGAATATTGGTTAACATGGGAGCCATGGACCTCATGATGCAGCACTCCATTTGGACCTGTCTCCCTGCTTTCCACGTAACGTTTGCGTATTGAATAAAGCATTTCCAAGGGTTATGCTAAACAGGTATCTGGGGCTCAGTAATTAATGTCAACACCCATAAATGCTGTGTTTCTCACTCCGGTAGTGCCCATGCCCTGACGATAGAACCAAGCATCTTGTCAAGTTGCTCGCTTTCTCCAAAAGATGTACCAGCAGGTCATGTGTAGGTTAAATATGGCAGCCCTAAGGAGCTATTTTATCCTGTGCGCAAACCTGGTTTATAAAGCTTATCAAGAAGAGAGGCTTGCTATCACAGTCTAGTACTCATAATTAATCCTGGAGACAGCACGGATTTAGGTTCATTGGGGCTGACTTCAAATTAAAAAGTCACTATTAGCATGTGAAACAGACACCATATGTTATGTATTAACGCCGTAGATGTTACAGGATGCTGCGTATTTTTCGTTCAAGGTAGCTATAGATATGTCCCTTTCAGCAGACGGTTGTTTGGTTATCTATCTGTATTTCTCTTCCATAAAGTAACCTCCATTACGGATGGTGGCAGATGTCTCTACAGAGATTGCTAAACCAGGATCTATTCATACGCATGCATCCACATAGATGAAGTCCTTGTTTACATAGTAATTTGTATTTGTACATATAAAATCATACTTTTTTGTATGTGTATTTTATATGCTATTATTACAGTTAAAACACAACACCGATCAGTACACATACACACACCAATCAAAGAAAAATGGCATGTATATATGAAAATATATGACACATTTACACATACAAATAACGCAAAATACAGAGGGAAATGCTGTCTGAGAACGTATTTGGCAGCATCCTGTAAAGCCGCGTTGTACTGGGAGTTAATACAATGTTCTCAGCGTCTTCAGTCATCTGAAATTTGAGTTTAAAGTTCTTGCACAATCACAGTCAACATAAAATGCAGCAGGAAATCGCCATTAGTCAAATGTGCTCGTCTAATCCCACTGCAAAATGCAGCTTTTTCATTTTTATCCTGCCACGGGTTAGTTTGTGATTTCATATGTCAGATACATCAATTCTGCCAAGGAGAGAAGATGGGCAAGAACAAATTAAAAATATAGACTCCTTCGCCCCGGGGGAAGTGGAGAGGGCAGGTCTTTGTAGAGAACAGTAATAATGATCTCATTTAAGAGAGTTTCTGGGTTTGATTCTTTGCTGCCCTTCCTCATAGTTAATTACTCCCTGGCAAATTGAGGGCCTAACCAGAAAATCCAAACGAATACGTATTCACTTTTCTCTGCTGAAATTGCAAAGGGAGAGTGCAAGTAAGGAGACATCAGCCCACGTCCTCTGACACGTTCATGCCAGGGAAGAGAGCACCAAGCGGTCGCTGATGGGAAAAGCTGCCATTTCTTTCTCTCCCTCTTCCTGTCCTTGTCTCCTTTTGTTTCTCACTCTCTCCCACTTTCTTCTTTCTAATTCTCTCCCTTCATTCACGCGACCACTGGGATAAATACAGCAACAGTCCCTCTCTTCCCAGAGACTCATGCTTGGGAGGATATTAGCGTGTGCCCACACTCTGCTTGCCGATTTGTCTTAAGGTAATTATTTCTAATGGCTGTTGTTGCTTTTTCCTGCAGAAACTGTAATGTAGCCCCTTTCGTATCGTTGGCTGAAGCCTGTTGTTTCTGTAAGAAAAACAATAGGCCCACAGATTAGGACTGCATATTATGGCTCTACAAGCACAGCAGGCTTTTGGTATTGGTACCAATCCTATCAATTCCTGGCATCCTTCCCCCTTTACTCCTGGTAATTAATCTTTTCATGAACGCTGTCACATTTAGAGCCATTTCATTAAGTTTCTGGTTCCTACGTTTATGTAACTCACTGCACCTCTCATCTGCTCCATCAGCTGGAGAGAGGCGGCGAGAGGCGACGCTGGGCAGCGGGATCGCTCCCCCCGTCGTCCCTCCTCTCCGCAGAACACGCTCTCCCATAAATGAAGTCACACACAGATGACACACAAACAGCCACGCGCTTCGGACGGCCTGAAAGGGGGCAAAATTGAGCCATCAAAAATTAGGAAAGCCCTCTGTGAATGAAGTCCATGGAACGCGATGCCTGTTTCCCATATCTATGTATGTACCAAGGGCCTGATAGGAAAGAGCTTATACACTTTGTGCAGTATAAAGCATTTTTCGTGGAAAAACGTTGCTTTAAAAAACATTTTTTGAAGGAAGGACAGCACTTTGGGACAATCAGCACCTCTCACCATGCGCCTGTGCTCCTCCTTCATAAATCTCCAACCCACCTCCCACAAAATGCACCAGCTTGAAACCATTTCTATAAAGCAGGAGGCTTTTTGGGTAGGGCAAGAGGAAAGGAGGTTTAAAGCCAGTTTTGCTGATATTCGCTCCAGACTGTTATTCCCGGTTTTGAAAGGGAGTCGGGCCCGATGGTTGCAGACAGCATGAGGCTGCGGCGTGCATATTCGTAGGGCGCAGCAGCGGGGTGAGAGACAAAAGCTTGTATTCCCAGCCCTGCCTCAAGTGACCTTGTGCAACCTCTTAATTACTGCAATTACTTGCCTCCTGAGATGACATTATTAGGCCGCGCTCGGTAATAAGGGCTGTGAAGTTCACAGAATTATTCGTGCCGGTTGGTGAAAGAGCAGCGAGTAAAACACCGGGCCATCTTGCGGCTTCCAAACCAGCTCAGGGTCAAAAGGGGATGGCCGCTGGCTCTTCTCGGAAATTCGGAGTTGGTGGTGTCTGGCGGTTATATGTTGGGGGGGGGGGCTGTGATTTTTGCAGCACGGCATCTGCACCCGCTTCACCGAGGGTGTGTAAAGAGCAACTGCTGCAATGTGGCTGCGCCTAAATATTTTTTGCCAGGGGCAGAAAAGAGTATCCGTCCCCCTGCGGTAGCGTCCCTCTGCCAAATTGCATATTTCTCCCCCCTATCAAAGATGAGCGCTTCTAAATGATAAAATACCGATTACAAAATTAATCACAAAATATTACAAAATATGAAAGGGTTAAAAACGACAGCTGCTGAAGCCAACTTTTAGCATTAGCAACACTAATTCAAAATTCCGAAAGGCTGCGGCGTTTTGCTCTCCTTGGAAAAAAAGAAAAAAAACAAAAAAACCAAACCAAACAACTAAAACCAGAAAAAAAATCACAGAATTCACCCCAAGGCAGAGACTAAACAACGAGGATCTCAAGTGAAGTATTTAGTTGTTGAGAAGCAACAGCAACTGAAAACAGGGAGGTAAATGGAAAAAATTAAACAGCCTTTACTGTCATCATCGCTACCTACGATGACAGATGTAACCGCATTTGCCTGGAGCTGGGGATGCTGGGATGGAGCAACAGCCCTCCCGCCTTCATGGTTGCACCATGTGTGAAAATGTGGCTCTCACTGAACACCTTCTGCTTCTGTCGTGGTCAGTTTTGACCTGGAGGTCCCTCATTTGGCTGAAACAACACACAAGGATGCCAACCCTCCTCGCTACCAGCTGTAATCCAAGCCCCGATTTCCCAGTCCCGGAGGAAGGCTGCGTTCTCCGGCCCAGGCTGATGTGTGGAGGGCAGGAGGGTTGTTCTTGCTCCCACCTGCCCTCTGCAGGGACCCGCTGGGGACATGGGAAACCCCCAGGGCAGCTCCACTGCCCAGGTTCCCCCACGAGCACTGCCGCAGAATTTGTAACTGGTGCTGAATGGCTTGTTTGGGGAAAGGGTGGAGGGCAGGAGTGGGGGGTGGGTGGGGGGGTGGTGTCAAAAAAGTGGAGGAGAAGGATGTATTTGGCTTATCTCCATGGGCAGGGATGTCAAGCTATCCTCTGTAGCAGATTTGGGTATGGAGGGGCCACGGAAAAACTCATCTCTGCGATTTTTCAGTGGAAGGATGTGCCATGCCGAGCGAGGCAAACAGGAGGGGAACAGCACAAACACTCGCCATGGGCCGCAGGGAGTGGGTTTTGGTACCCTTTATTCCCTTCTGAATTATTCAGCTGCTCCGTACGTGCGTTCGGTTGAGCTCTTCTCCGCCACTGCGGCCTGAGGGAAAAAACCCTGCCCTCCCTCCAACGTCTGCCTTGCAATTGCGCTGTGCTACATCGTTGGGTTTTTTTCATTTTGGGGTTGTGGTGGTTGGGTTTTTTGCGTGTGTGTCCACTGACACCTCTGTAATAGAGGAGGTAAAATATTTTCATTATCCTCTCCCCAGAACGTGGAGGTAGGAGGGAGGTTAGCTCCTCCAGCTTCATTTCCCTACCGCTGCCTTTCCTTGGCTGTTCATCACAAAATGAGTCCGCACGCCCATTGCATCGTGGCATTGAGCCTGTTGTATGTTTTGCCTTTACTTTTTTTCTTTTTTTTCCCCCCTAAAATTATTTCACGTTGCAAACCTGGCGATTATTTCACGCTGTTTAAACTATATTTGTAGTCTTTGATCACATATAAGTAGACTGAAGTAAACTGCTGATAGAGTGAAGATATTGTTCGCGGTGTTTCTCCTCTCGCTTTGTTCGTTACATTATGCCTATAAGCTTGCATAAAATGTTCATTGTGGCAGCGCGCCTTTGTTATTAATTCTTGCAGTGCTACGTATTTTTATGAAACACAGTTCATTCACAAATGGAGTAATTAGGTAATCTATGCCAGTGCGCACGGGTGTATTTTACACACAACGTGGACACACACAACACACAATTACGTGCACCCTGAACACGTATTTATCCGTATAAATAGAGGGACGAAACCATCATGTCCTATTTATGTTCAGCAAAATATTCATAATCTAGCTTTCACGGCCCGTTCTCAAACGAAAATCTTGTTGACTATGGACATACTTTGCTGCCTTGAGACCTGGCCCAACAGAGGAGAGACACAATGACAGCTAGCAATATCCAACCCAGGATTTCAAGGCAAGCCATGTAGAAGAGCCCAGGATATCCCACATGACACCTGTGTGACTCCTTATCATTATTTATGAGCCGGCAGAGGAATTAAATGGATACCTGCATCACGCAGCAAAGAGGCACGAGGTAGGAACCGATTCATGGTGCTCCTGCTTGCTTCATTTATAAACCACACACATTAGAACACGGCCATACTGGAGGGCTGGGATCCTTTTCAGAAATAACAGGTACCTAACCCCACCGACTGCCCTCATTTAGCGGGAGACAGATGTCTCGTTCCCAGGTTTCTCGGCAAATAACAGCTAGTCACTCCATCAAGTAATTAAAAAACTCTCCCATGTGCAGGACGTGGCTAAGCTTCTCGCCAGCCTTGACTCTGTTCCATGCCTGTACGTCTACTGTGTGCAGCATATAAAGCTGTGATTTGTGTATGATTCCTCTATCGCCCCAATATATCTTCATCCTACTTTTTCTCCTTTATAATATATATTATTCTAGTTACTACAAGAAAGAGAGGAAAAAAACAACGTCCTTTCCCCCCCCCCGCCAAACAGCAGCAATCCTCCTCCTCCAGCTCAAGTGTGGTTGAGCAGGGCAGGTGAAACAGGAGGGCAGATATGATGTGTGACAACATGAAGCTGGTGAACTACACCCCCCATGAGTGGGGTGAGCAGGGGAGGCCCCAGAGCCATGCCTGAGCAGCAGACCAGGAGGTCCCTTCCAACCCAGGAAGGAAATAATTGATGGTAACACCACAGAGTGTCAGGAGAAGAGTGGCACCATTGTGAGCATCAATCTCAACTGAAACCACGAAGGCTTCCAGAACTGAGAATTCAAGAAATTGTTGAACTCAGCACTCAGCACTCAAAGCCCCTGGACCTACGGTGACCACCATCCCTACTAGTGACAACACCTGAATGACCTGCACTGTCAGCAAGGTTGTCTTCAACTGCCAAGAGGAGGAGAAGAAACCCATGAAGAAGATGAATGGGCAGATGATGGTGCCACACTACATCTGGAATGATGACCACTGGACAGCACATCGGTCTCACCAGGATATGCTGGGATCTGGACAGGAGCTCTGTGAGAACTTGAGATAAGATAGTGAAGCTGTGGGAGCACCTAAAATGCTGAAGGCCCAGCAGAGCGAGACAAGTGAGTATGGCCCATCCTGCCTGCAACATGCAGCCAGTTACCATAGGAGTCCATGTACCTGCACCATAGGCCTGGCAGTAGCACCTCCAGCCCATCCAGCCCTGACAGCTCCATTCTTTCAGCTCCATTTACAGGATCTGCACAGCCAATGTCTGGGACTGGGTATTCCAAGGGATTACCCTTCGTTAAGATTCCTCCTCAGGTGAGATGGGCCCATGCTGTTGCAGGTGTTCCCAATAGCTGCTTCTTTGCCACTTGCAAAAGGCTTTTCCACCCCTAAATGGCTTCATTTTGATGTGTGGGGCAAACGACACTCAGTGATGAGTTGCAGTAACCCAGCTTGCACCTTGCAAGTTGTGTTTTAAAGCCCCAAACTCTTCCTTGGAAGGCATCTTCTCTTTCTAGCCTTGGTAAATACAGAGTGTCCAATTGCAAAATGCTGATATTGTGCAGCATGGAAAAGGCTTTTTTCCCCCCTGAGTTTTATTGTATACAATTGATTATACACCATTTTTCTCTCCTTCTGAAACCTGCACAATTGGACTCATGTTGCCAAAAGAACCTGCTGTTACCCAGCCTCAGGGAGAAGAAACAGAGAACAGGAAGAAAGCCATGTTTTAAAGCTCTTAAAAGTTTAAAAAAACCCATTTCTCTATAAAACATCTTGCAGCTGTATGTACCAGAGGCCTCGTGATTGTCACACAGTATTGGGGCCACCACAGCAGTCAACGTGCACTTCTGTGTAACCATATCCAGGCTGAGATGAGCTTGCTGTCTTCCCTCTCCCAGGCCACCACTTCCCTTCATACTCAGGATGCCGGCGTCTTTTTGCACATCACAGCCTGCCAACTTGAGGGACACGATGCTCTTCAGTGGGCCAGAACTATCTGGGGACCCAATGAAACCTCAAGAAAGGAACGGGTTCGCTGAATCTTGTCGTCATGCAGGGTTTGACTCCTGGTTTGGAGGCTGTGAAAGAACGGAGGACGTCTAACAGAAGAGACATGGCAGAAGAAAGAAAATTAAGCCAGAGCCATGCCCAGAGATGTCATTTTTAGCCATGGTGGTTCAGAGCTTGGGTCACGCTCCCTCAGCAGACTGGTCTGGTTGCACAGCACCATGCTGCACTAGTCTGGGGTCAGGGAGCAGAGTAGCCAAACATTGATGGCCACGCTGGGATTCACTGGCCCAGCATTGCTCATGTGGCTCTGTCCTGTGGGTCCTGAGCTGGCCTGGCCAGCACGAGTTCTGGGCTCTCTGCACCTCCCCGCACTTTCTTGGTGTAGCTGGGCCAGGAAAGAGCAAGAAGACAGTAGAAAACGCGGTATGAATCACCTGGGATGAGCAGGGAAGGAGCATGTGGGACGTTTTTCGGGTTGCCAGAACTGCAGCATAGGTCTAAGGCCTTTTTCACTCCGGCAGTGATGCCCTTGCTCAGCCCTACCCACTGCCACCAGCACAGAAGAGCTCCTGGCTGTGCCACTAGCAGTAGCTGGGACCAGCACATGGCATATACGCACATGTGTGACCGCTTGCAGCTCCGCTCCCCGCGGGGCTGTGTTAGAGCCACCTCACCATACGGCCCCTGTCTGCATCCCGCTGATACAAAGCCCTCAGGTGAATAATCCTCACTGAGCATCAGGTGAGCCCAGTTTAACCGTAGAGCACTCCAGCTGGTGGAAATGGTTTGAGCCTCCAAATGCTTCTGGGAGGAAAGGGGAGGATGCTAAAAATATATATATACAAAAAACCCCAACAAAACCCACAACCTTCCTCTCGCTGATCTTATTAATGTAAAAATAAGAGCATGTAGAACAGGAGCCATCGTTTTTAGTACAGGCGTTCAGAGACTGGATCAGCATTTGGGTGGCTATTACAGATTATTCCTTTACACATATGAAAAAGGAGCCTAACACAGAGGCAGCTCGTAATACCCAAACTAGCCTTCCTAACTCTGAGCATTTCCATGGCCAGAAGCCCCCAAATTAACCTCTAATAGTGATTATATATAAATATATATCCACATACACTATCCTTCCTTGCTGTAAATATTTCTGAGGCTAGGAGCCCCCAAATCATCCTCCGCTCATGTTTATGTTTAAATACACACGCACACAAATAAATAAATAAATAAATAAATAAATAAATAACTATTTTGCTCAAGGGAAAAAAAGCCCAAGATTTTCTCCATTCCTTTTTTTTTTTAGACCATTACAGTTGACAAATCACTATTATTTCCTGAATTACTGCTGCGTAGATCGGTATTACAACAGCCTTTGCACATCTCAGTCGCGCTACCCGAGAACGTAAAAACGCTTGATGTGACTTAAGTTATTTTATTTAGTGACTGAGAAACGCGAAGCGATTGGGAAGGAGCAGTAGATACACGCTACCGCTTTACAGAGTTAGCCTTCCGAAAAGGATTTCAGGGTCGGATCCTGCCTGTGTTTACGCTGCGTAAAGCAGGTGGAACTCCAGCGAAGCTAATAGAGGCAGTCTGGTGTCAAACCCTCGCGGATAAAAGGATCAGGCCCCCTAAGCTTTAAAGTTATGAGTCTTTTCAAACTGCAGATCCACTGTCAACATTTCAGTGATTACTTCTCTTTTTTTCCAACACACAAACATAAAATAGTAACAAGATTATGAGATTAAAGAGCCAAAGAACAGCCAGTTTATTATGCTCTTGCGCCTAAAACACTCAAATCTCATAGGTTTCCTTCCCACTCGGCATCTTGAGGGGGGAGATTGGTATGTTTGTTTTTATTTGGTTTTAATTTTCTTTAATGGCAGTCTAGCATAGCTATGCAGGAAAATAAACCAGCCATAATATTTATGAATTGCACGGTGCAGTCAGCAGGAAGAAAATACTCCCAGACCCCCCCAAACCAACCCTTCTGAACATTTCGACTTAAAAAAAAAAAATAAAAAAAATGAATCTTTGCTTTCTTTCCGTCAGTCCCCATGACGAAGAAATGACAGGACAAACAGAATGAAAAGGACAGGGCTGTTTAAAGCTAAAAATGTGCAAATGCTGCATTCCTTCTGGGAGAGGGAAAAGAAAATACAACCCAGCACCTTCGCATCGGTGTAAGTTATTTAAATCAGAGGTGGTTTGCGTTAAGGGTCTTGAACAGATTGCGTAACTGTTGCACAACTAATGTGTACAAGTGTGTCACTAATTTAATTTTAATTTTACTGTATGAGTTTGTATAAGATCCCCCAGCTGTCATGTGCTCATCATCTGTCACAGAACTATCACTAAGCCATGCTGGGCTAAGACAGGATTATAAACGATGAACTGCCATGTGCTCTAAATCTTCTTATTTGCCTAGCCTGGAAGGTATGCCCTGTAAAATTTGATTGGCAGCGTGCTCTATTCTGTCAATTGACTTTGAAGGCCTTTTCTATTGGCGCTTTGAGCGGATCTCAGTAGCTGTATTGACTGTCACCTGCTGACTCCAGCACGTGCCTGACCCCAGCCCCGCGCCGAGGCTCCTTCCCACTCGTCGCTGCGTGGCGGGGCCGGCTCGCTCTGGTGGCACGTGCGGCACATAAGGGCATATGGCTGCCTAGTTGTGTGCAGAATAGAATAACCGAAGCCAAGCAGCCCCGCACTGTTATTACGGCAGATGGGGGAAGCGTGGCATTCAATATTAAGACAGATGCCACCTCCTTATTCCACCTGTCTGGAACTTGGACATGGGACAGAATGAACTGTCTGCCTAATAATTAAGGAAACAAAGACTGCATTTATGAAGCTCAGCAGAGCACCGTATCTGCGAAGCATGCACAGATATAATTGTCGACTACAACAATAAGGAAACGTAGACTACTGCTCATCAGATGTTCGGATACGTATACACAATTACAGTAGGAAACTGTACTGTTCCCAGCTGCTTTTGTAGTCTTTTATTTAGGCTAGTTGTGTAGTAAATTAAACGGGAGGAACAAGTTGGCTGGCATTATTACTATTATAAATAACGCTTTAAAATTACAGTGAAGTTCCTTAAATAACAAAGCGCCTACCGCTCCCCCTAACAGTCGCGGCTGCTATTGTGCTGTGCCCTTTCTTGCAAATTTGCTCTTTGCTTCTCAGTAGTCAACTGTTTTTGTAACAGCCAGAGAGAAGAAAAACATTCTTTCCAGGACCACTATTATTTTCACGTATTTTTACACAACAATTTGCCTCTTTCTTTGGCGTTGTTAAAAAAAATGATAACTGTGTAAAAAAGAAGGCCTGGCTTCTTGGCGTTTATTCTGTGTTACGTTTCTGTTATTTAATCCTACTTAATTTGGGACCAATTATTGTTGAACCCACCGTGCTTTGTGACGGGAGTGACTGTGCTGGAGAGGGCCCGATCCTGCCTGGGTTTGAGCCTGGGCTTGCCGGGGTGGCAGCGGGGCTGGGCTGGTGGCCACGCTCATGCTGTGTCTCTGGTCCTCGTGCAGCCCCTGTGCCTCCAGGACCCTGCAGAGGCTGAGGCTGGGGTCTGCAATTATTGTGTAGGCTCAGTAGCACCTATATGTTGTCTGGGCTTGGGTCTCAGCCCTCCAGAATGGCGGGCATCGGGCTGGCCCAAGGGGTGCACCCCATTTCCAGGGAAACCTGAAGGGAAACCCCAACCACGGCCAAATCCAGTGGCTTTGCCGACAGTTGCGCACCCCCACGAGTTCAGTGGAATTAGGTGCTTGGATATAAAATGGAGCAGGTGTAGGTGTGTTGGCTGGGCAAAGATATTTCTCTGTGGAAGCAATATGCAATTAATGCCTATGACTGAGAACCTAATGTGATCCAGGAGATATTTTTAGCATCTACTTACCTACCTCCGACCTCTCACAAATGGCCTGTACTGATGTGATCACGCCCATTCTTAAATCTTTCTAATTAATTTTATTCTCTTTTGACTGAATGAATTCAAAGGGAGCTTAAAAAAAAAAAAAATCTGTGTGTCTGTCCTGGGATTTATCTGTAGATGGCAATTGGAATAAAGATGAGTAAGTTGCAGAGAATGAAAATGCGGGAGCAAGTGTTAAGAACGTGTGCACTGCGTATACATTATATCCAAGATTAAGGACACACAGAGTGCCTATTGTCTCAGCGAGCCATGAAAGTGGGCTTTTATGTTTATATACATATATTTGTATGTACACACTGGCATATATATATAATCTCTATAAATAAAAATTAATAATTGAATTTTTAAAGGTAGAAAGATCACATGCAACGCAATAAGCGAAGCTTGATCTTCACATTTACGTGCATATATAAATATATATACTCGTTTAGAAACATATGCATTTAAATATTTACAGTATAACGCGATTAATTAGACATCATAGATATATGTGTGCATTTAAATATATGCACACGGGCAGGCATGCTGAACCTGCGGTAGTTCCGTAATAACACTCATAGATTTTTCTGTACTAATTTATAACAGATGTATTTAAACCAGACAGCTCGTCTTCGGGGAAAAAACAACTACCAGATGTATTAGATTCTCCAAAGCACCGAAATCACGTGCAACAAATTGCAAAAAGTAATCAAAGCCTGAACTTTTTTTGGTTTTTTTTTTCCCCGGTAGAAAAGACAGCATTTAAAAAGACACAGATACATATTACAAGACGAGGATCAATTTGAAAAGATCCCACAATATCTGTTACCAAGAGCTTTGTTAATCTTTAAAAACCTAGAACGATTATTTATACGGAAGCTGTGAATTAACTAGGCTTTAATAAATAGCTCACAGGCACGTGTGTCAAGATTGTGCTTTTTGTTTTTCTATGTGTCTGTATTTGGGAAAAAAAAAAAAAAGAAGAAAAAAGGAAGCTATTATTTGTTAATTTTTTCTGTAACAATTATTTCAAATTAAAAGCCCATCTGACGAAAGGCATATGGATGGAGAGGGGGTTCAGTCCTAATTGAACAGCCCAGGACTCGTGAGGTTAATTACAGATATTAACGCTGTTGTTCTTCAGCTTCTTGCCCTCACGAAGGCTCCAGCTTCCAAATGACCTGGCTCCAACAATAAGACTCTCTTTAGCCCATTAACTAATTGATAAAAATGTGAGTGTTTAGAATGAGTCTAATTAAATCACCGAGCCTTACAATTACGAGTCCATTTGGTAGCTGTCGGGAGATGGGTAACCTCAGCTGGCATTGTAGGCGAATAAAAGATAAAAATAAAAGGGAGCTTAACCAAAGATCATTTTGAAAGCTGTTCATTTGAAGACAAAGTACACATTTGCCTGAAATGTATACATACACCACTTCAGACTAGCACAGTGTCTTGAAAAGAAAATGGAGCGTTTAGCAATCATGATTATTTTTTTTTTCCCCCAGCGCATGCATGAAATTCTCTCCAGCCTGTGTGATGGAATGAGCTACTTTTATAACCGTTTCTGAGTTAACGGTGAGTACCTAGATTCTCCAAGAGAAGACCCAAATGGCTGATACCAGCTACCTCTATATTATTAACATTTTTTTTTTCCCCTCACTCTTTCGTAATGGCAAACTCTCTGCAGACTGACATCCCTAAGTCCCTATTCTGGTTGTGGCTGCCGCTGTAGGGACAGCCGCTCGTTCTCAGATGTCCCATTTTGCTACAGTAGGGCAGATTTTCTCATACGCATCCCAGGAGCTGGAGTCAAGACTCCTGTCGAATGTGTGCCTAATGTCCTAAGCATCCTAAGCATCACGTGCAATTCTCATCTCACCGTGCCAGGCAGAGATTTAGGTCTAAAAAAAAGGACGAAGAGGTGGGTGATAATGTTTGCTGAAGGAATGGTGTCCACAGAAGAAATCCTAAACTGACAAAGACTTCAGAGGTCGAAAAAGGAAAGACTGAAGTTGGATACAACAGGAGGCTGCAGTATCAGAAGAGGGATGGAGAAGGTGACCAGGAATGAGTATGCACTGTTTCATGGGAATATCAGCCAAAATGATCATTTGATAGATTCAAAACAAATGAACGGAGTAACCTTTTCAGTGTTAAGCTGCTGAACTCACTGCCAAAGGAAGTTTTGGATGGTAAAAGTTTAAATCAAAAAGCTTCTAAACAAACCAACTGAAGAAAAATCCACCCCAAACTAATAAACATAAAGACACTGTCTCTGTGTTTCTGTCTTGGGAAGTCTCCGAGCTGCAGATGTCTGGAAATTGGAACAACATGCAGAGGAATTTTCACTGCATGTCTGCCCTGCTCTTATAGTCTACAGCCATTACCAGTAACAAGATACTGGGCTAAACTGTTTTACGGTTCACTCAAGGACTACAGCTTTTACCGTCCTAAGGTGCTTCTTTGATGAGTGGACTATAGAGAGCAAGTCCATGGTGGTGTCATAGGCACTCAGGGAGACTAGAAGGAGCTTTGCACAGCCTGTGCAGAGCAGAGTGAGGAAACAAAGCTCATCAGGTCACTGAACTATGGAGACTGTCCTTTGGCCTCCGAAATACGGCCAGGGAGTGAACTGCGCTTACGGCATATCTCAGCTCCCTGCATCTCTCTAAGGCAGGTGGCTGGAGTCCACGAAGATTTGCCTCTGCCCAGTGATGAAAATCAGCATAGTGGTTTGCAGGTAGCCATATGTGGACTGGGACTCCCTTCCCTTAGGGGATGACTTCCCATTATTTCCCAGGATGGAAATCTTAAAACCCAAAACACGGTAAGACAAACAAATCGCAAATACCTTTTCGTGTCGCTGCAAAGAAATCACACTGCTTGCTGCCTGGCATGTCTCTTCGCTGACTGTTAAAACACACTTACGAGGATACTGGGGGAACTTGGAGGATGAACTGGTTAACGTGCCTGGTCTGATCACAGGGAGCACTACACATCAGCACTAACACCACATACACTAAGTCACGGGTCTCAGACGTCCTGTATTGCAAGTGCTTTTTGCACAAGCACAGAAAATAGCTGTCTTATGTTAGCATAATAGGAGAAAAAGCCATCTCCTCACCTTCCATTTTCATAGCCTCTCAAATCTTTCTCATTCATCCTTTGATGAGGAAGCCGAGCTCAAAGATAAGCATTCATCCTTCTCTTTGCTTTTCTGCTCCCTCTTCCTCCTTTTTTGACATAATGTTCAATGTTCAAGGCCAGGCTGGATGGGACTTCAAGCAACTTGGTCTAGTGGGAGGTGTTCCTGCCCATGGCAGGGGGGTTGGAGCTAGGTGATCTTTAAGGTCCCTTCCAATGCTAACCATTCTATGACTCTATGATGATTCTATGAATGCTCTTGTAGCTATCGCTCCCCACCTCGCTCATGGGAAAACTCTCCTTGATCTCCTCAGCTTTGGGTTCAGGCCCCACAAAGCAATGGGCTGTTAATGGAAATCTTTAACCAAGCAGGGCATCAGCCATGAGGATACGGATCTGGGCTCAGATGGTATTTCAGGTGTTTTGACTAGGCAAGGCAGAAAAGCAGACTTGGATCTAGTCAGAGCTTAGTTCATTTCCGGCTTTATCGATATTTAACCAGTCTTGGATGCTACCCAGGAGCGACTTGGCAGCCAGTTCAGAGCATGGAGCACAGGTGTGATATGCTCCTGCCAGTTTGCCTTGCTCAGAGGATGGGCAGCTGTGCTCTGCGCTAGACAACGCTTCCAAGCAGCCTTCCAGGGTAGCCCAAGGTAGGGCCTGCATCCTTAGATTAGCCTGGAAACAGCAGAGACAAAGATAACCATGCGAAGGTCCCAGAGAAAAAAGGTGATCTCTTGGGTAGACAAAAAATGAAAGAGAACATTTTCAGACATTGCTGCTATCGGGACATTCAGGACTGGGGCTACATCAGTTCACAAGCGACTTGGAGAGAAAAGGACGGAGGTCTTTTAATGGATGGAGAAGGCACTGTCTTCCAGTTCTTCAAGACTGTCTCCCTCTGCCAAGCAGAATGGCTTCTGCTTTATCTGGATTGACCTTCAGCCAAATGGCTTTGATCCACCGCTCTGTCTCAGCCAGACTTTGGAAGAGGAGGGAAATGGCACAGTCAGGCTGGGGTAACTGGGGCACAGAGCTGGGCACTGTCAGCGGGTGAGTCTACGGCACAGAGAGCTTCACCACCCCTTTTCAGGGAATTCATACGTCTTTTGAGGAATATAAATCGCAAGAGCAAATCTGGTGGGATGGGACAAGCTGGAAATGGAGGAGGTTCTGGTCTAACTTCTGACAGAATGGAGAGGTTGAGTCGAGGCCCCTTGAGCTCCGCTCCAGATGTCTGCATATGCACTGACACAAAGATAAAAATCTCCATAAAACTCGATTAATTAGTGAAGAGATTTTGGTAGTTAGAAAACCCCAAAGATTGGAGCTGGTTGAAATTTTCTGTATTTTCCATATTTTTCACCGGCCCAAACTTTCCTGAAATTACTTCACAGCAGAAACTCAGCTTTCAATAAAAAGGAAAAAATAACATTTTTTTTAGAATGAGATTTTGTGCATGGATTGTGAGGGCCAGCAGAGGGAGGAGAGGGTCTGTCAGCCCATGGTACGCAGGCTGACGTTTTCCCATTGTTTACATTTTTCCCTCAGTGGTGAAGGCTATTTTCAAATGGAAAGAGAACCCTTAAAAATCCACTAACTTATAAATGGGCTTTCATGAAAAACCTTGCAAGAAAGTGGAAAATAGATACATGTATATTAAAAAAAAAAAGAGACCTACCCTAAGAGATTGTCAGAATTAGGTAGTGAACTGCTGCAAGAGTTGGTGCCTGGGCTACCCTCCTTTCTTCTTTTTCCTGTCTCAGGAATAACTGCCCCCCTGCCCCTTAAACCTCTCATGTCCCTCCCTGCGGTGCCCCCCATGCACTTGCTCCTATATACAGCCATCCTACCCGACTCCTGCTTTGCCAAATCACTCCTGCCACCAAAGAGTCGTAGCTCTTGTAGCTGAAATAACAGCATTGCTGGGCAGAGGGTTGAGATGAAGGCTGGCCACTTGGCAATCTGTCTTGTCCAAGGGTACTTGCAGAGTTGCAGCTCGATTGGATTTAACTGCCTGGGATCGCACACAACCTTAGATCACGGGTGTGAATGGAAAAGTATTAAAACACAGAAGGAAACGTCATTCAGCTCAACCACAGATTCAGAGCTGCTAAGGAGACACCTTCTGCATAGTGAAAAATCTCGCCGTCGTGCTCCCAGCCAAGCAAAGGGGATGGAATGCAGAAGACTGAAGAACGCGCGTGCGGGCAGGGGGGGAGCAAAATCATTTAGAAATGCCCGCATTAATATCTGAATTGAAGCGTTGCCCCGCAAGTCACTTTTTTAAAGACAAAGAAACTACTTAAAAATATAAAGTTCCAGACCTGGACACATATGGCACAACTGCAAGGTAATAAAGAAATGGCCCATTAAGGAATGAAATGCTTGTTTAGCATCTACTATGCCTGCTTTATCTCAGGACTTATCATAATAATTGCTTGGCAACATACTAAAAATATTAGTATGTGTTCCACCGTAGGCCCAGGAGAATGAAGAGAACAGGTTTCAATTTTAGACATAACGTCGCATCCTTAGCACGTACTCAACAGTGGTTGTGAGCCAGTAACATTTTTAGGTCTTCGGACTTTTAAGGGCAAAGATCAGAGGGTTACATATTTATATCGTAGGAATTCTTATACCCTATTACCCTGGCAGAACTGATTAGGATTAGAAAATACTGAATGCAGGGTTTAGATACATTTTAAACCAGTTTCCCACTAACCATCAGCCAAAACTGACCCGTTTCTGACTTAACTTTCAAGATAATCAGCAAATTTCAAAATTTTAGGTTGAGAATTGCAAAAGGCCTTTTAGTAAACCTTATCTTGAACCCGTCAAAATCAAGAAGACATTGAGAAAATCCTATTCATAAGTAGATGTAACTTAATATAGCTATGGAGAGCAAATGAACATATTCTGCATGCATAGACACACCCCCTTTCATGTATATGGATTTTGAAGGTATAAAATATTCTCCCAGCAACTCCAAAATATTTTCTCCTTCTACATGCACGAGATGAGAAGATCCAACCAGCCATTTCTACCAACCGCCACAAAGAAACTCTGCGGGCATCTGCTCAGGCTTCAAAAAAAAAAAAAAAAAAAAAAAAATCACTCCCTTAGTTTTATCTTTCCCCGCTTATGACAAAATTCCATCCCAATGCACTGTTGCAGTGGGCCGCCGCAGAAGCTCTTTGTTCCCCTGCAGGCCAGCCCATCTGCCTCCAAGAATCTAGAGTCGATCACAAATGTGTTTTTAATGCACTGTGAAAGCATTTACTTAAAACTATCTCATTTTCCCTCAGGCAATTTTCAATTAAACAAACACATAATAATTATTTCCTTTAATTACTCCTCTCCGCTTACCTGGAGCTAGGGCACCTTTGCCCTGTTACACATCTGAGAGCTGTCAGATTGATTCATTAGTGTTTATTTGTTTCTAATTTTCAAAACATACCTATGTACTAGAGGCATTTAATGAAATGCTGCTGATGATGTCAAAGGGAGGGTTTTTTTCTCTGGATGTTGACAGCACAGGCTCAGTTCCTATGCAGTGCTTGGGAGCCTTTTCTAACGCAGAAAACAAGCCCAGCTGCAGCAGTTACGGCGAGTTACCAGGATCTAGAGGTGGGTGCTTCTTCTCCAAGGTTTTCCCTCATTGTACCACACGTCAAATATCAATCCCGCCCTTGTACCGCATGTCAGTGAGGTTTCACCCAGTTGGGGGATATGGAAGATGGGGTGAGGTTGCTTTTTACAGCTGTACTCTCCAAAACAACACACTAGCAATTCTCACTCACATCTACCCTACTTGATGTCCCTGCTGAGCCCACTTCTAGCAATGGGACATGAGAATACCTTTCTCTTGAACCTCCAGCACTAGGGAGGTCTAATTCTGTTCTCAAGGTCTAGGTCCAGCTGTCCCCAAGCCTCTGCCAGCCTGTAAAGTTCTGGTTAGTGCAGGAGCTCTTATAAATACCTCTGTGCCCCAACGGTCTAATGGCAGAGCCTCTGCTCAGGCTCATCTCAAAATACCAAAGGCAGAGACGAGCACAGCAAGGATTACACGAGAGAGAAAAGGAGGAAGATCCTGGTCCTGAACCCACTACCCCAAGGATCTGTCAGCCCAGGACCTTCCAAGCAACAGCCCCACCCAAACACCACCGAAGTTCTGGTGTTTTTATACTTTTTAACATTGCCACAAAGCTTCCCACGGCTCCTGAAACCTGCTGATTTTGCCTCGGAGAGCAGCACACAGACAGACAGCCGGGATGCAAACAAGAAAGGGCTGGACAATACATCTTAAACCAGTATTAATATGACCGATAAACCGACTTATTTTTAATGAAAACACGGATTTCAAACTGGATATCCCACTCCCAGCCCTACCCACTGTCCCTTCAAGCCTCACCAGGTCTCACCTGCCTCTTTCCAAGCTCCCACCCAGACCCTGTTATGTTCTTCTTGCAAAATTGCATATTGATGCCCTAAGGAGGAGGGCAAATAAAATCGATCTTCCTTAACACTGCTGAGCAGCCTCAAGCACTGGTGAATCAGGGAAAGGCTCTGTGACTTTTACCTCCCACAGAATCCCCTCAGGCAGGCAGGAGTCCAGGTTGGGCTGTTTGTTCTTTAAATCTCGGTTCCATGTGGTGCAGCCACGTAGAGAGAGCTTTCTTGTACCAAAGGAAACAGAAAATATTTTAAATCTCCTAAATATTGCCAGCCCTTCAATCACATCCTAAAATGTTCCATATTTGCTTCCTGGGAAAAGCAGCCCTGAAACAATTTTTCTGCAGCACCAAAGTGACCTGGTGAAGGAACTGTAATGTCACCATGGGGTGAAAAGCACCTTCCCACAACAGTATTGTAGCTGAGCATCTTCTAGAGATGTCTTGTTGGAATTCAGTCCCAACTTACGTTTGCGGAAGTGTAAGTTTCATTTACAATGATCACAAACAACCAACCTTTTAACAACAAACTCCCCACCAAAAAGGGTCAAAATGCCTCTCTGCGTTTCATGAGCTTATTCTTTCTTTGCCAAGTTATTTGACTGTCTTCTCTTTAAAACAACAGACTCAGCCTTCATTAATGTTCCTAAAACTGTTCCTCCAGTAGAAGGCATCATGCAAATCGATACGTGAACAGAAGACACTGGCAAAGGACAGAAAAGGTCAGCATCATATGCAACAACCAGCCATCACGTTACGAGTATTCTCCTACGAAAAATGCAACATGCCATGAACAGAAGATTTTGAAGATTTTACAAATAAGCCTTCGGTAAACATGACGGAAATGCTCACATGTGTGAAGCCAGTCATGTACGTATGCATTTGCGGGATCAGGGCTTACAGAACCAGGACACAGGGGGAGTTAGAAGATAATTATCCAAAGAGACCTACAATAAATATCTGTGGGCCAAACAGCACCATATGTAGTGTATATCGATTTGGTAGTAAAGGGATTACTTGAGTGATAGTGTCTATTCTGTATATTATTCAAATACAACAGATGGGAAATTGGCATGCCATGTAAAATACAAAATTCAATATTCACCCAAGTGGGCTGATAAATTATCATAAACCATTTATGAATATCCCTCAACCATGAAGCCTAATAATAAAATAAAATTAAAAAACGGAACTCTCAGCCCAGCTCTATCAAATGGCAGAGACGAAGGCATATTCTGGAATAAGGACCTTGTTCTGTTATCCAAATTGATCCTAGGCTGTGTCTTCTTCTGCAGATGGTCCCATCAGACCCAGTAGAAGGTACATTACTACCGATGATAAAAGGAGGAGTCCTTGATTCCATCCTGAAGAGGAATATCAATCATGAGAGAGGTTAGCATGAACAGGGAGGTTTATAAGAAATAAAGCTGAAGATATGCGGCAGTAGTACTTATTTTATTACACTGTTTTTCACGAGCAGTGAGTAAAACAGGGAAACCAAAGCTGTTTGATTGAGTGAGAATGGGAAGAACATTCGATAGTCCTAGACAAAGACATCAGCATATTGAAAGCACCATGACTACCGGATTCATGCAGAATATTTCACCTAAGGCAGCCAATACAACCCAGTGCTCTCTGATCACCCCTCAGTCTGCTGAAAAGACAGAGACTTCAAAAAATAAGCTCTAGCAGGGGATAGCATCATCGTCAGCCTCCTTTCCAAGCAGACTGCTGTTTTACATTGGCCATGAAGTGGACAACGGCAGTCACCGAGGTGTTCGGACATCGGTTATATTGCGAATATCAAAAGCAAAAGCCAGATTAGAAACAAGCCTCCACAGCGACCTAACGGCTCTTCACATTCCTACAGACAAGGGGGATACCCCTACACATAGAAACCAATTGTGAACTGTTTTGAACCCCACAAGAATGGATCATACAAAAAGTAAGAATTCAGGGCAACTAAAATATTTGGAAGCCCAAAGGAGGTTGTTTTTTGAGCAAAGACAACTTTTAGCCTGGCCTGTGCGGGGCAATATTTCCTCAACAAGGACAAATTTAGGATCGGGGACGCTGATCGGGAGAGAAGGGAGGCTTCGGGGTTGCAGTTTCACTTCTGCAGGAATCCACCTCAGCAATTTTTGCTGGAATGTAGGGGGAAACAGTCCCTACCCAGAGGGTAGCGTTCAGCATAGCCTAGTAATAAGCAATTTCTGTCTCACAGAGAACAGCCCATACCAGCTCTTAAGTGGGCAGCCAAACCGATACATGAAAATAAGGAATATCCTCTGTCTTCCTGCTGTTAGTTTAGATGCCTGATAGACTCTTTTGTCTAGACTGAGTTATTGCACATTCCCGATAAACCTATCTGTAAGCTGTTAAGAGTATTGACAGGAAGTTAGCCAACATGGTACCATCTGGACCAGGTCTAGCCAGTCTCCATGACCATGGCTAGTGGTGACAGCGCCTGTCATTTTCAGAGTTATTAGTCAGAAAAGGAGAAATTGCGCTCTCCCTCTCCCCATTTCTATCAGTGAATCATTCTAGAAATAATAATAAAATCGCAGATCTCTAAAGATCTCGTTCTCCAGAAGATCAGTCCTTTGGAAACGCTGCATGTTTGTTCTGCTGCACGTAGAGTTGTAACCAAAAAATGTACGTAGACAAAAGAATGCTTACTGTGAGTAGCTATGCTGAGAAAAAAATTAAAGGCTTGCTTTCACCCATAGACAAGATTTTCAGAATGAAGCGGGAATAGTTCAGAAGGAATTTATAGACAGGGGATTAATCCTCAAACGACTCACAAAAATAAATTACCTGATTTTTAGTATTTCTTAGCATCCCGCAGCCTCGTTCAGCTTTCTCCTTGAAAGAAAGGCCACCTGTTAGAACACTACAATATAGAACACTACAATATGGATTTATCTCTTGGTCTTTGGAAAAAAAAAAAACCCAAACCACTTGTTTCCGTTCTTCGGAGATCAATTCAGTGCTGTATGTCTTTGGACTTAACTCTGCTCTGTCTGTAAACTGGCACATCTAGAAAGAGTCCCACTTATATGAATATGATGCCTCTGCTAAACTCACTGCCTCCCTACGGTAAAAATGTCTCTGTTACTAAATTCCAAGAATTTAGAGGATGACTAGAGTGGCAGGCTGGAATTGCGTCTTTGGTTTTATCAATGACCTGGTCTGTTAGCCAGGACACTTCATTTCTCAGCTTTCTATTTAATTCCCTATACTTTGTCTGTCTTGCCCATAGAGACCACAAAAACTGATACCTCTGTGCCCCAGGCTCCATTGTGGGCAAAAGTGACCGCACAGCTCATTATCAGTATGTATGCTAGCTCCTTCAGTGGAGAGCCAGAAAAGGAAAGGTGCACATGTCCTTCCATGGCTGCGCACAAGGAAACAGGTAAAAAGACATCCAGAGTCATCTTTGAATCCAGCTCTCGTGATAATAGTGCTGGGCAGAGCCATGATTCAGAGCATTTCATTGGAACTCAAATACTTTACAGACGTGAACTAGACTTCACAGCCACTTCTCACGATGGTCAGTCTTGGGGAGGAAATCCGATTCATGACTACAAAACATTTTCCCTAGCAATCACATAAAATTTCTTTGGGATTTCATCCTCTTCAAGCCATTGATATCTCTTTCCTCCTTCCGCTTTTCTTCTTTGCCTAGCACACGAAAATCACCAGATTATCAACACAGAACACCTCAAGAGACCCTCTTAAATCCATGGTAAATGAGCGTCCTGACTTTCAAGACCCTGCAGCTGTTCCTGTTGATCCTGCTTAGTCTAAGGCAAAGAGCTCCATGAAGCTCCTCTGCTCCCCTTTTTATACACTGACTTGAACTTTGGGAGCACTGGGCCACAGGCTGATGATGTGCCTTTGTTCTTGGCAGTGGGGGCACGGTGTGTAGCCCAGAGTAGCTGCTGGCACACTGCTGATCTCAGTTTTGCATCCCGTGTCTGTAAGAATGGGAACCTGACCCATTCTCCATCCTTTTTGAGCTAATGTCATCCCAAACCCATACTTTGGCCACTGGTTCTCCTGCCATCTTTTTTTCACAAATAAGGGTTTCAAGCTGTGATTTTCCACAATCTTAGTTGCCATGCAAACTGGGTCCTTTCCCTGCTCCCGAGAACAGTAACCTCTACCTGTAGAGCATTCAATTTGCATTCAGATGTCTGATCGCATAAATACAGGCTTTTCTTACATCCCTATTACTTTAACATTTGCCTGACAAACAACATCGCTTTTGTAGGCATGTAGGTTTTTGCACCCCAAAGTAGGAGTGCACTAATGTGCCATTACTGTAATTAAGAAATACAGGACGATTCAGTAGCAAAGAGGGAAAAAAGACAGAAAGAAAGAGAAGCCCCCTGCAACATAATTGGTCACTGCTATGAATCTTTACTCAGGGGACAGATAGCACGACCAGAGGTAATAGCTTACACACGTATTCTTGAGCTGTGCAATAGATGGAAAAGTGTCCCAGATGGATTGGGCAGGGGCTTAGTTCCGGGATTATGATGAGACAGTGGGTAATTATTGAGTGGCATTGCCTCAGCGCTGATTATATCTGCAAGCTTGTTCCTTTCCTTCAGAGGAAAGCATTGATAAAGATAAACCATGCTGCTCTATGTCCTTCATGTAGCACAAAACAACACATTTCAATCTAACAGGATCAGGTCTCCACTTTGATCACAATCTGTTACCTAGATGTCTTTGCAAATTAATCAGCCCTGCTTGTTTAGCTCCAGTCAGTTTGTACTGCTAAATTAATAAATGTACTAGGAGCAACAGAATACATAATTAAATTCTACAGTTTAATCTCCCCATAATAATTTTGACCTTAGTCTGGGGCCTCTGTTATAGCCAGCAACACATTGAATAGACACAGACCTTGCAATGCAGCTTACACTAACAATCTACCTTGAACGATTACTCAGGGGCACCACAATCAAGAGCTACTAAAATCAGAGAAAGCAGGATGCACAATTAGGAAAACAAAAATTGTAGCCACAGTTTCTGGCTATATAAAGTAAAAGGGAGCTAATGCAGCACAGGCACGCACCTACCTCAAAAAATATCAAAAGTTACTCTGCCTTGGTTCAGTTCACCAGGAATTGGTTAACTACAGTATCTGCATCAAACGCAGCCCAGAAGAGCAGAGGACACCTAATGTTCTTCCCAGGAACACTTGCAAGCTTTCGAGAGAAGAACGGGCCATGCCACAAAAGGGTTTCCTGTGCCGACCTTGTCAAAGGCAACACCACTGAATTATTATAGCTGTTCAGTATATCTGCATGGTGTGGACACCTTTCTCCCATATTACACACAACTAACATTCAGATCTGTTACCTTCCCACTAGTAGATAAATGCCTTCTCTCGTGGAAATTCAGCGTCTTGTTGCAGGAGCTGTCAAGGGCTTTGTTCATGCATTTACACATCCACATCAGCTGCAGATTACCCAAAAAAGATGAAAGATGTCTGTGTTGCAGTAACGGGAAGAGAGAGGTGACTGTTGGACACAGTGCTCACAGAACTCAATGAGGAAGAGACAGAGGGACCACGGAGAGCTTTTACTTTTAACCTGCAGCTTGCAAAGGATGTATTCTAAGGGACTCATAGAAGAACCACAAAAATGGAGCCAGAGGCTAAATGGCAGTGTTTAGGGCTCTGCACCCCCACTGCACATGGACATCCATACTCACTGCCTGAGTTTCCATCCACCTCTGCCTTCCCTATAGACTTGGCAGTTCATGGGTACGTGTGCGTCCTCAATACTGACAACTAGCACATCTAGACAGACATCCTGGATACTTGGTTCATTTGTGAACTCAGGACCTTTCTATGAGGTTTCTGACCTCCACAAAAGTCTCTGCCTTGTTAGTGTAAAAGGAGGTATAGATCTACAAAGATAATTTGGAACAGAAGTCCCACTTTGTTGCACAAATGCTGGCTTAGGTCTTAGCTTTGTATTGTCATGCTTTGCCATAAGTGTTGTTTACTTGGTAACAGTGTTGGTTTAACTCCAGGCTCTTCAGGCCAGGAATGGTATCTTTCTGCTTTTGCCAAGTCTCTGCCCTGGACTCCAGCAAAGGGCTCCCATCGTTGTTTTACTAAAACAATAATAATATATGTATGGTATGATGAAGCTACTCTCTAACTTTCTCTCCAGATGTTTTGTTCCGGAACACATGAAACATCTTGATAGTCACTAAACAGGAGACAGAGCAAGTAAGGCAGACTTAAAAAGCTTACTGGTGATTTCAGTACTTCGCCTGACACACCTCCCAGGACGCTTGGCGAGAGCTAACAGCCTACTGTAGGCAGAGTCTCTGAAGCTGTTTCTACACAGGAATGTATGATGGCAACATATATAAAGTTACTGGGTGTCCCAAGAACCTTGCTCTTGATTCTCATTTTACATCACAGGCAGCTAGATTTTCCTGTTTGCACACACCAAAACCTAGCTGATTATTTCCAAAGAGATTAACTACCGTGAATCCCTTCTTTCCACTTGCACCTTTCTGAGGTTTCTTGACTAAATAATCAAATGAGTCCCAGACAACGTCCAGTGGGTTGATGGGATCAGGTCAGATATTGCTTTGGTGACTTTTTGTTTTGAGCAGTAAGGCTGCAACACGCAGCATAATTGCCTAGGAGATACACAAAGTAATAGTGAGACACACTGGACTAAGCTCCAAGACGTACCCCCAGCCCCCATGCTTAACTTCGCCCTTGCCTGCCTTGAGGAGAAAGCTCAGGGTCCCCAAGGCAAAGAGGAATTGCTGGTTGCCACACATCCAACCTATTAGGCTCTAGCATAAAAAGCAGTCATGAAGAATCAGAGAATGCTCCAGCTTGGTTCAAAACCAGACTAATTAATCCAGACCAATTGGTTTTGATTGGTTGTTTTGGGGCCAGCAAAGTGAAGAAACCAACAATGTCACGCTACTGCAGTTGAGCCAGATCCTCAATCGGAATTTGTTCCTGTTGTACAGAGCCCTGTTGCAAATACTAAACTAAAATACTTGCTTTAAATATCAACGCATTTGAAGAAATAAAAGCAGAACAATGACAAAAATATCTGGCAGCAATTGCATTTATGCATTTCCTTTAAAATATTTAGAATAAAAACCAGCTAGCTGCCTTAATGCTTTGTGATCGGAGATGGTATCAGAAGCTTAAAAAACAGTTTGGCAGCCAGCATTTAGTAGACCACACGAGCAGTAAAACATACTGACGGAGCCTGGACTCTTTGTCTAAGACCTTGACTGTGGTAGGTGGCACTAGAATCTTCTAAAGAACTGAAGGTAAATTGTCATATCATTCACGTATCTGTAAACAAATTCAGTGTGATCAGTCCAAGTGAGAGCAACACTCAGAGAATTCAAAATAATTTCACACTGGTGGTCAAACTCTCCAACTCTAGGCAATAAAGCACATGGGATGGTGTAGAGTTACAGCTGGCAGTGCATGCTCCTCTTAGACTTGCAAATTACCCCCTCTCACCTCTGCTGTTAAGGTGTAACATCTCTCTGTGCTCACAGTAAAGAGCCTGTGGCCAAAGCCCACGTATTACAGGCATAGACTTTGATTCACAGTTTATGGTGCAAGCTTTTTACTGCATTGTCCTTCTCCAGTACTTCCTAAGGTTTAGATGTAACTCACTGCAGAATGGGGTAAACAGGTGAACTGGAAACTTGTTGAGTCAGATAAAGTTGTTTGTAGAAGGAAAAGTTCCCAATCCGTAAGAGTGTCTTGATCTGTGGGAGCACAGCAGAGATGCAGTAGCAAGCGTATGGGGCAGACTCTTGAAATGAATCACCTACAAAAGCAAAGGCGACACAATGCATGAGAGATGGCAACAGGTAACCGAAAACCAGGGTAAACCACTATCACTAGGCACCTACTGCAAAGCTTGTCCCTACCTGCGTAGAACAGAGGGAACAATCTTCCAGCCCCGCGGTTCTTGAGAAGTGTTTTGGATGGATGGATGGGTGGACAGACGGATGGAGTAAGTTACAGCATAGCACAGTGGGACTCATGAGCAAACACAGATGTCCACAACGGAAATGTCTCTCTGAGCTATTTATCTGCAGCTCCTGTTAATAAATGGAGTGAGACAGGCACTTTTAGTTATCTGATTCTTCTGATGTCTATCTTACCTAAGCTTAGATGATTCATATATCTCTGGGCTTTGCTGTCAAATGGCTCTGTGTCTAGATCCTGTGTTTTTTGCCTATAAACTACACACCTCTCCCTTGTGGCGGCTCTCACAGACCACTGTCCCCAGGTACTGGGTGTCAGGTAGGTAACAGAGAAGGACTTAATGAGTGGAGAACCAAACCGGTCCTCTGCAGAGTAAATTATTCACAGCAAGGCTGTGTGGTGGCTCAGGCATTCAGCCTGGTCTCACAGACTAAGCCCCACACAGCTCCTCAAATCCTTCCTCCCTGCACTCAGTGTTTGTCCTATACCCGCCAGGGCTGGATATTGGTATGAGAAACGAGGCACAAAATGGTATCATGCTAAATTAACGTGTTTTACAGCCTTTTATACTACAGAGAAGCATAGAGCACCTTACCATATCCAAGACTCAGGTCTTTTGGCAGGGGCTTGTATCATAATCAAGCACAGGACTTAATATACTTGTGTTATTTTTCATGTGTGCTCCATGCAAAGGGATACAAGTTACCTTCCTCTTTACACTGCCTACATGCAATATTTATTTTATTTATTAAAGCAATATTATACATTATGGAAGAACAACCAGACATGCTCTGTTTTAAACATTTATAAAAATTACATTCTTATAACTAATTTATTAATAATTTCTTGTATTAGAGGTTTATATTAGCTATTATTATTACTAATCAGTAGGAAGACATAACCAATCTAAATTTTCATATTTATTAAGAACGGGTGAAGGAGTAAAAAAACAGCATTAGGAAGAATATTCACCATTCTTAAAGAAGAATAAACGGACAAGACTTTTTATACTGAAAGGATAATTCAGGCAATCAGCCCTGTTCACCATTTATATCAATTATAAATTTAAAGATCGACTGGAATATGGAAATCTCTGGAGGCCAGGGGTATTAAAAATATTATGCAGAATTGTCATGCACTGCTCTTAAAAAATAAACTCCAAACCTGTGCGTAATGTTGGAGCAGATAAGCATTTGCAGTCAGGTTGTTGATCCAAAGAGAGTAATTAAAGAAGGTGAGGTCTAAACTTGTCAAAGTCATTTTGCCCTACTTTCCTATTTATAGGTTTCAAAATGGAAAAAGCCTTCAAAAGGATTTGCATCCTAGCTTCCCTCTGTAAAATCCTTCTGCAAGAGATTTGAGAATTAGCTGCTGTGCCTGCAGTATATTAAAATCTTTGACAGCCATCCACTTGGGGAATCCCTGGGAAAAAAAAAGAAACAACAACAAAAAAATAACCACCTCACTTTGCTTCAAAAGGTTCACGGTATCACTTGAAAGTGGAGAATAAATCACCGCTCTTCATAATTGTTCCTAAGGCTTACCCGTTCTGCGGCGTCCTTTGCCGGGAAGAGATGGGTGGCCGCGCCGGCGGTGCAGCACGTGGCCCTCCCGCACCCGGTCCAGCTGCCCACCTGCGGCGAGCCATGGCCTGGGGTGTTTCCCTGCCCTTCCACCATGGAGCACAGCAGGGAGGAGAGAGGAAGGACGTTTCTTTCTCTCTCAGCATGGTTTGGTGGGATGAGGAGTAGGTCCGGTCGTCTTTTCACCCTCAGCACGGCAGCCAACAAGCAGGCACTGGAGAAGCGCTGTATGAAAAGTGACGAGAAGCAGCTCTAAACGTCTCTCGCAGAAACTTGCTTGAAAAAACAAGTGGTGGAATTTTCTTTCCTTTTTCCTGCACCAGTAATTTTAAAACCCTCTTTAAACTCGGTAGAAATATGTTGATAGAAACGTTTTACACGAAGAAGAAAACAAGTTTTAAATCTGGAAAGCTGAGAAACGCTACATTTTTGTTCATCAGTATTTTTAGCAAAACCCAGAAAAATCCATCTTGAAAAAATTTAAAATTGCAATCCTGATGGGAAAAAAAAAAGAGATAAAGAAAAGAAATGGATGATTTCAGTGCAAATTATTTAACTGCTACATCCTCAGCTACAAAAGAAATCCTTTGCATGGTCACTTTAAGTATCAATTTTCCCACTTAGTGTGAAAAATAAGAAGTTTTCTTTGAGCAGTTCTGCAACAGACAAGCTCTGTGCTTTTTAAAATTGACGACTGAGCTCTACTTTGCCCTGTGAGAGCGCAGCTAAATGCGACCTCGGGCTCAAAGTATATTTTTATGTCCCATAGGCAAATGAAGAAACATCCAGTGAGCAGACAGGTATGTGCTGTCAGGGACATTACATTATCTGACAATAAAACTTTTCGGTTTCATTTATCTTAGTTTCCTTGTGCTAGGCCATGGAAAGGCAGGGACTTATCTAATTCCAATATCGCGGCTGTGTAAGCAGGTAAGATAAAAAGGAAAGCTAAGGTGATGAAAATTTAAATGTTTTGGGCAAGCCAAGAAAATTGCTGACTCATTTGCAAAACCGTTGCCGATCATTTGGAAAAAATAAGTCAGTGAACGGTTTTGTTTCTCGCTTACTCAAATTTCCAAGCCATCATTAAGAAGTTTAAATGTTTCTCATCACAAGGATTAAAGGTGAGCTGACATGAGCATATATCATAAAAGAAATTGCTTCTTCTACCTTGGCGCTTTACAATCCTGAGGGATGAGTAATGCATGAGGAAATGTGGTTTTTTTATGCCCACAATGATCTTGCTGAAGAAAACAATGTGAAAAGTGTCATTTAGATAATTAAAAATGACAACTAGCAGAAACAGCACCCAGAGACAATCAGAACCTGCCCAGGGGCAAGAAGGTAGGCTGAATTCCTCCCTTCTGTTATACTATTTCTGATTTTGCGGACCAGATTTTTAGCTGTGTAACACGATGCAAGTCCACCCACAGCCAAGAGTAAGCTGGTTTGCAAAAGCTGAACACTTAGTCCACCACCTTCATGGCATTTTAAACTTCTTTTAATTCTCCCATTTTCCGCCGCTATCACCCTTCCAAGAGAGGATCCATCCCACAACAACTTATCTACAAAGGGCTCTGCAGAAGATATGACCCTGCAGCTACTTGAATGTCCTGGGAGGAAAGGCTGGTGGCTTGCCTGCTACTGTCAAACTGCTTTAGTTATTTTTTTCTTCCTTAAAGCATAGCTTGAATTATCTGAGAGTGAAAACCAATGTTTTAGAAAAGGAAAACCCACTCTCCCACTATTTACTCATGTCTCTAATAGGAGATATCCCCAGACCCAGTCTCTCCATCTTCAGTTTTAAATGAGTCTTCAAATGACATCCTCATTTGCTGGTTCCGCATTGCTCCCACCACCTCCTCCCCTGGTTTGCAGAGATGCAGAGTCGCTGACTTCGCAAACATGCCACATCCCTGAAACCTGGCCATTAAACACGATACCTTTTACCCCAAATATCACAGGTACCCTGACTTGGGAGCCAAAGGCTCTGCAAGGCGATATAGTGACATACCAGTGGTAATTGTTCTGACAAGGACCCTCTGAGCGGTGTCATTGGAGGTGACAGTCACTGGCAGTCTCCAGCTTAGCAGCAAGGTCACTGGGGAAAGGCAGTTTCCACTAATGCTGTCAGGCAGTGGCCACGCACAGTGCAATTGGAGGCATATCTTTCTGTCCACGAGCAGCTCCTGAGTGACCACCATCCTAGGGGACAAGAAATGACAAGAAGAATGACAGATAAAGCGCAACACTTAAAAGTGCTTATACTTTTCCTCTCCAAATTAAAAAAAAAAAAAAAAAAAAAACAAACAAACAAAAAACCCCAAAAGAAAAATAGCACAAAGGAAGGAGAATGGGTTTGTTTCATCTCTACAAAGTATCTCTGCTAAGGAACTGGCAAATCCATGGGCCTGGAGGACCTCTATCAGAGTAAGTGAGGCTAGGATGGAGATCTTCCTCCATTTCCATGGCTCGCCCTTGTCCCCTGGGAGCACGCCTGACCCTCACAAGTGAATAGCAGGGGAAAATGGCCCATTCTCTGCTCAGGTAACTGAGCACATTGCACATGGCAGAGATTTTTAATTCTCTGCACACCCAGGAGCGTGGAGTTTGCCTCCTACTGCAAGGGCTGTACGGGCACCAATGTCAGAGACATTCATTTGGAAAGAGGATACTCTGCAAACTGGTATGCAAATAAAAGCCATCAGCAAGGAGATGCAGCAGACACACTTGGGGGCTCACACACATTGTGCTCTCAGTAAGTTCAGCATTTTACCGACCCAGCCTTCCCTGGAGCTACCACTTGCCCAACAGGTGATGTTTGACTCGGTGGTCACGAGGTGACAATGTGCTAGAAATAGGAAATTCATATCATTTGTATTCCTTTTCCTCTGCTATTCTAAGGGTTGAAAGGGCCACCATTTTAAATTTAATTTACAGGGTATACCGTCTATCTGTTGGAAACACGAGGAAGCAGACCTTGTCCTAGTATTTATCAGACACATGCCGCCCATCTGCTTGAGCTGGGTCGAGGAGGATTTGCTGTTAATCCTTCAGACCCATCTGCAGGGGGTTCAAAATGCTGACCAGAAAGCTAGACAAGATGAGGTTTATTTAATTAAAAAAACTGCTCCGGAGGTTACTGGAAATCACTCTGAAGAAGAAATAGCTTTTGATCATGTCACTTCTAGGGAAGGCGGGAGGGGAAGGGGGATGGGACAGGCAGGCAGACTTTGCATCAAAATAAGACTGTGACTATCAGTAAATAAATAAAATGATAGAGCTGCACCAAATAAACCTGTTCCCATGAGGGAACGTTTCTATCTACCTGTTACATCAAATACAGAAAAACTAAGCCCCCACTCCAGCTTGGATGTTTCGCCACCACATTGCAGGGCTTGGCCTCTAATCTGGGCCAAGTATGAAAGGCAGAAATTGGGTTACTCGCGCACGCACACACACACGCACACACGCGCATGCTAATCCGCAGGTTTGTTTGCGTGGATCTGAAAAGAAGGCAGACACAACCTAGAAAACATCTCCAAAACTGCAGCAGGTTAGCACTTCAAAAACCTGGCATTTATGTTTGCCTGCTCTTTGGAAGAAACACAAGTTTCTAGGGAAGATGGCTAACCTGAGCTTTATTACTTTAACATTTAATTGCAGCTTTTCATAATCAGGGTTACCACCATCCAAGATCCATTTATGTGGAAGTGAGAAACAATGAAATCCCATCTACATTTGCTCTGCTGAAAATGGGCATCTGTTAGTAACGATATTATTTCTAATGAAATATTATGTACACAACTGGTCTAATGCACTGCTGCCGTTTGGGAGAAGTGGCTTTTCGTGGGAATAATCCTTGTTCTTCCAGCTCCTGATTGTTATTTTATGGCAATATAATGCATGACAATTTTCAAAGTACAGACAGTTTGCCCCTACCTCTCCCAGGGCTCTTTGAAATGCTGTGCCTGTTCCTAATCAGATTCCTGTACTGGGGGCTACACAGTCATTTTCTTTTTCTTTTCTTTTGTTTTCAGCACAAACATCCTTAGAAAAAGCAAAAGCAGAGGCAGAACTGAGCACCAGGGAGAACAACAGACAGCAACTAGCAATAATCCTGACAATAAGCTGTGAAACACAGTGTGGCATTGCTGGTCCTATACCTGGCACACCGGTGACATACAGCTCCATCTAGGGACAAGGTACATCCATCCTGCAGAAAAGACAGATTTTGGAAACCATGACCAGGAACAATGGGGAGATCTTATTCTCCTGCAGAGCAGCAAGTAAAGATGCATGCTGCTTGGGATCAGATAGCAAGCCTTCTGCTTTGTGGCTGAAGATAACCCCTGAGCAAAGTAACTTTATCTACAGCAAATTATTCCTTAGCTTCCCGTTGCAGGATTTGCTTCACCTTAAGTCTGAAGCAAGTGGTGCTGGCTACTATCAGACAGAGGGCTAGGGGGACGTCTGCTTTGATTTAATAGAGAAGTTCCCATGGAAAATGCCGGAGCAAAGTAAGAAAATCTCATCCAAAGATTGCGGAGAGAGAAATTCACTGAACTTCTTTTATGATGACCAGGTTAACCAACTATGCAGAGATTTGACCATATAGATATGAGGTCTCTGATGTTTAGCAGGCTACTAAAATAGATGTTCTCTCTTCTGGATGTACAGCTTCAAGTTATCTGTGAGTCTTTTGTTCCCCTGAGCCTTCCAATCCACATCTTTTTACTTTTTACTGAGTAAACTGGGCATTTCCCGTAGTTGTTTCTTCTCAGTCATGTAAATGTGACATCAACCCTTCCTAACTGTCCATCTCGTGTGCTCACAGCCCAGGGCTGTGTGAGGGATCTGACACCCAGCCCTGCCTGATGGGAGACATCACTGCTGCCTTAATTCATCTTAACATTTTTCCTGGTGCTTACTTCATCCCTCGAAGCACTGACAGAAAGAAATACGCACCCCTACTTGCCAGGGCGAAACCAGGCAACCTTTGGATTCAAGGTTACTGCTCAATTTATATTTCCAAGGTGCTGGACTGACAGTCAAAGGCCCTCAGGGTTCCTTCTGCCATCTCCATCAGAGGGAGCGTGTGTGCAAACACCTCCAGCTGTAGCAGAGTCCACCAGATCCCCTTTAATGGGTTTCAAATCTCTGTGAGGCCTGAGCATCACAAGGCAAAACATCTATTTCAGACACCTTGCAGGATTTAGAGGGAATTCTTAACGGAAGTATTTAAAAGGTAGCAAAGCCCCATTTCCCAGTACAGATACTTAAACTGCACACAGATCCTGTGTTTACACATGCAGAGTGGAATTTGCACATGCAATTAAGTTGATTGACATTTTCTCACTGTGTAGATACCTTCATCAGCAAACATTTGGGCAAGCAATCAAGTGAGCTATATTTTTAAATGCCCACCCTGGCATGCAGAAGGAAACATCCCAGCCAGGCAAGGAAACAGCAAGGACGCAACTTAGATGAATTCATCTGAGCACTTGTCAACAAACGTAATGAACAGGAAACCAGAGAAGCAAATGACAAAAGCCATTGGTTCTGGGAAAAGTGCCTAAGAGACGGTGTTAAAAGTGTCTCAGGAACAAGCAAAGATCACCTGGTATGTCATTTTTGTCATAATTACTTGGCAAAGAAAACAGCGAAGTCAAAATCACAGTGGTGCACCACAGCCCTCCTGTTAACAAAGCGAGGCTATCGATCCCATCACTCATTTATTTAGGAGATAGAATTTTAAACAGGAATCAGAACATAGTTACCATCAAATCAGCTGTCAGCTGGATGTCACTCTAGGCAATTAGCATGCTCCTAATGTGCTACAAATTCTAAGCCCAAATCGTGTCCTCAGATGCCTGTGTTCAGCTCACACTGACTTTGCGGAACACACAGTTTCCAGCGCAGAAACAACAGAAGATCTGCAGGTAGATATTGCAGAGGCTTTAGACAAACAGCCTTGGCTGGGAGAAAGGGAACGGGAGAGGAGATCTACCGTGGATGCTGCTAACAGAGCAGAAAGTGTGAAAAACCCTTCCTGCCAGACTAAGTAAGCAAGCCTGCAAATGCGCTGTCTTCTGCCCAAAGCAGCACTGGAAATGGACTGTAAATACATTTGTAAGCACTACAGGTAGTTAGCTATTAATATTTCTGGGACTGACCCTTGGCAGGTATAAGTCATCCAAATTCCATTGATTTCCTAGGTTCCTACCAGCCGTGGCTCCGTCTCGGTGTTATTATTAAAGACAATAAATCTCTTCTTTGGGCCGAGTTTAGTCCTAGCTATGTCACTGTGACTGGATTAGCTCCACTGAAACTAGCGGGGGAAAGTCTGAGCTCACACATGGGAAGTGAGAACAGAACATGGCATTTGTTATAGCAGAAAAGAAGCCCCTTCTCACACACATACATATGTGAACCCATTTGTTGCGTGTTGGATCAACTGAACATTTTCCTGTAGAAAAAAGTGGAAACAAACTGGTTTTCCTTCAGAAAATGAGATTTCGCACAAACCAAGATTTTCCATACAGAGAATAAATGTCTCCCAAAAACGTTCCAGTGGGAAAACTGATGGTTCTTGTTTTGTTCTACATCTAGCTAAGCCAGCACACTGCATGCTGGAAGACTCATGATTCCCTCCGGTAACTCAACTGCTGGAAGAAATAAGGGCACATTATGGTGGACACAGTTCAGCCAGGGGTGGGCTTTCCTGGGGTCACAGGAAACGTAGAGCCACAGCTCCTAGAAGCAAGAGGCTGTTCAGGCAGAAGCAAATGATGACCTGATTGAAGCAAAAATATTTCATTTTCGCTCAAAATGTCAACATGAAATACTCTGACATTTGCAAATCAATTCTTTTTAGGAACTGTGTGTTCCAATTTGAGATGAAAACAAATATGAAAATACCAGAATTTCCCCTGGGACAGAAATTCTATTTTTCAATGAGCAGTAGGAACTGTCTCTATTGAGAGGTCATTTCTCTATTTCACATCCACTGTTTTCTATGGCTATGTGTAAACTTAAATAAAAGACAGTCAGGGACTAAACGCTCATCTCAAAGCCACAGTGCACCAGGAGATTCTACAATTCCCCAATACCCTGTTCCAGCGTACGCTCACGTGGAGACTTTTTTCTTAATATCTAACTGGAATTTTCCATGATGCTATTTGTGGCTGTTGCCTCTCGTTCTTCTGCAGTGCGTCTCCAAGAATAGTCTGTCTCTGTCTCCTCTACGACCAAAAATTCATTGAAGCCTGCTTGTAGATCCCTTCTTAGCTTTCCCTTCCTCTGGCTGAACAAACCCAGGATGCTCAGTTTCTCTGTGCACACCCTGCACTGCGGGTTCCTCCATCACCTTGGTGATGTCTGGGTCTTGTACAGAGAGGTGACAAGGGATCTGATGTTTGAACGTGCTTCTTGTACCTCCCTTCCTTCTGCGCAACCTTCCTGATGGTTTCAATGGTATTTTCTAACTCTTAGCAGAGAGTGACAACACTCTTGTCTACTGTAAACCAGCTCAACTCTGTGGGCTTCACAATGGAGCCAGGCTGATTTATACTTGGTCTGGATGAGTCTGTCTGACTCCTGGACGACTCCGTTACCATTCCCATTTAAACAGATGAAAGCGTGACTGCCAATCACCTTCCTACCTATTTCAAATACCCAACGACACAACAGCTGTCTCTGGGAAGAACAACACAGTTATGGAATTCATAAATGGACAATAGCCTGTGGAGCTGTAGATTGTGTGCGTTTGGCAGGGAGGGCAGCAGATCCCAGCATATGAGCAGAGAGAAATGGAAAAGTAAACATTCAGGAAGAGCAATATGTAATTCTTTGCACCAAAGCACACGCTAGTCATGCTACAAAGCTGACTGCAAGGAAAATGCTAAATGTATTTTCAAGCAGCTTTTCATCATCTTTTAATGCAAAGTAAGAGCCGGAAACAAAAGAGGGAAGCCAGCTCTCTGCACACCTCCAGCCAGCGCTCTGTGGAGAAACAGTGACATCAGGAAAAACCAGTCTCAATCCACAAGCCACCAGAAAGCGCCCCACATACACAATGTGAATAACGACCACTACGTGTGACTGCCTTGTATTGATCCCCTGATCATGGGTCTGGGCACCCACCACTTTTCCCCATCACACAAACCATCCCTCACAAAACAGGCACCTACCCTGCACTGGGATACCTGCTCTTTTGGTTGTCGTTAACATTGTGTTTCCATGGGATGCCCTCTCTTGCCAAAGGATGAGCTCCCCAGTATCTTCGGTAGTCCCTTGTTTACTGTGCCTTGTTACCAGGGAGTCACATCTGGCCAAGGGAGGGCTTTGCTCCCCAGATACCTGCGGAAAGGCTTTCCCCAACCTAGCTTTGGAAGAGACCTTAAAATACCCAGAACGTGAAGGTCTTTCCCAGTTACTTATCCTATAGTCTCACCTTCTGTTCTCTTGTCTGTTCCAAAATATTTAGCCTTTACGTTTCAGCCGCACAAACTAGACACCTTGGACTAAACCTAGGTTTCCACATTATCACAGCAATTACGCATCTCCTGCCTCCAACTTCTTTAAATAGAGCTGATTAATATTCAGACTTTGCAATCCCTTGATTAAACAAGACACCCACAAGGAAGACGCTACTAGAGACCAGTTGCCAAACTGGAAACTCCCTGTCAAAAATTATAAAAGAAAAAGGGAAAAAAAAACCCCATCTCTCTCATCTGCTTCCTATGAAGTCTCAGCTGTGTCTGTGTCACTGTGCAGAAGGCAATAAGAGACGATGTCGACAGATGGGGAGCTGAGGACACAATTCACCCAGCCTTCAAGAAAGCTTACAGTCCCGTACTATACATTAATCCACAAGGTCAGTAATGGGGGTGGGGGGGGGCAGACACTAACCGTGTAAGCAGATAAAGAATTAAGATGGAGGTAGCAGACAAAGCAGGCATGTCTGCAGTATTTAGCGTGGATGGGGGGATCTGGTGGAATGTCACAGGGGGCATTTCAGCTATGGGGCCTTTTGCCAAAGGCACGACCAAAGGGGAAGAAAAGAGCAGAAGGAAAGAAAAGGTGCAAGAGACACTCATCCAAGTGACAGTCAGTGCTGAACAGGGAGTAAATTAATCCAGGATGACACTGACAGACTAGGATTAAGTAGCTCACCCATGTCATTAGGGTGCATGCACATATAGATGAGCTAACAAAGATAGGGACAATGCTTACCCCAAATAATTGAGGACACGAGGAAAAAAGGGTCAGGGGAAGGTTATAAAAATAGATTAGGAAGCTTCCAGAGAAGGCTTTCAAGTTAGCCCTTTCCACACTCACTCCCTTGCTAAAATATCAATTTCTATTCTGATCACCTCTCCTGTCAGCTACCTGACTTCCCATTCTTTCTAGTTCCTCTCCTTCTCTTCCAGCCTGTCCAAAATTTCCTTGATATATCACACGTCGTCTTGCTCTCCAACGCTACATTACCTCCTAGCCCTCCAATGCAATCCTATCAAGCTCCATGCCTTTCACAGAAGCCATCGCTATGGTTCAGCTGATGAGGGGTAACTTGCTAAGAAATGTTAACTCAATCGCTTGCCATCACGGGTCCCGAGCAGGCACAACCAATGCACATGACTTTTTAAAATGGTTAAGACTCTTAGGATACGGTCACTGATCTGAGACTGCTAAATAGTGGGCTCTGCTTCTCTTGCCTGCACCACTAACGTTGTTTGCGACCAGATGCATCACCTCAGTTCTGTAGTTTAATTCCTCCTGCCCTTTGCCAAGCCTCCTAACTCCTTCACCTGAAATCTGCCCAGGGAATTCCTCCTGCTTTGGCAGTGTGAAGCATGCACAGCACAGCCTCTTGGCTGGTGTCAGGACTGGCTTAAGCCAATCTACAACAGCACAGCTGCCAGCAAAGGACAGGGCTGCATTTTTCCTCTTCCTTCATATTGGTTGATACGCTCAAATTTTAATTATTTGCAGGGCTGAGGTTCAATTCAGTGCAGAGCTACAAGAACTCTGGAGCGGGCACAAGCGAGAAGGTGGACATGCATATTTGGAGATGGAGGCAGCAAATGGCTTTGGACTCCACCTCTGAGCTCTCCCGGGGTACGGATAGTACTGACAATAAGAGAGCAGGGCCTTGCATGTAGTATTGCTCTGCCCGTAGGCTGGCCTGGTGCTGTACTTCGAGTTTCTTACGGTGCTTGCCCGTTCAGGGTCCTCAGTGCTCTCTGCCAGCAAACTTTCATGCTCCTACAGTGGAATAATGAAAGCTGAAGACCAGTAATGTTCACATCAATGTGAAAGTGGGTTAAATCATGGTTGGTAAATTAAAAAATGATCAATCTCACTTAGAGCTGGCAATGAGATAAGACTTAACTATGTATCACCCAAGTGGGAAAAAGAAAAGAGCTGTTTCCCTTCTAAGGCCTCTGTTAGTGGCATTTCTGCCCAGAGAAGGGACGTTCATCAAAGACGTGTGGCTATCCTTTTGTTTCAGTTTTCATTCCTCAAGACTGTTGCAATTAGCATTTCTTAATGCAGCTCAGCTGAAACTGCCACTAATACTATCCGAAGTTGCTAACTACAATGTCATTGTGCACCGTAACGAATGTTTGCTTAAAGATCAATAGGTGAGGCCAGTGTTAATTGTTAAATTAAACATAAACATTGTCAAAACACATCCATCGTTATTCTTCCACCTGATGACATGAACCCAGAGAACCCTTGGTGACCTTATATCCAGACTCTGTGACCTTCAGGTGGTTTGCATCAGATTATCTTTACCTTATGCAAACTTAGTGTTTTAACTGATCATTTTAGAATACAGCAGATTGCAGAACTCACGCAGTCTCAGGAGGGTTTTCTTTGAGAAACACTCTCTGAGGGGCTAAAAACATCTGTAGGGTACAGGGAAACTTGGAGTTAAATATGTCAGTCTGGCTGCAGCCTTTCGTGATAACACCCATTTCTAACCTGCCTCGATTATCTGCTGGACTTACCAGAGCTAAGAAAGTGCTGCAGAACAGCGTATTTCAGGTGACAATTTCCAGATGCTTTGCTGACTGGTGGGATTCAGTTCCTGCTATCTAATCACGGGAAGAGTCACTGTTCTGAGGATGGGCACCACGGATGATGCAGGAGGCCTCTGTTGGTGAAGATAAGAAATACTGGGCTCCAGCACAGCACAAGCACCGTTGCTCTCAGTGACTTTGTAGGTAGTTACGTTGCTTGTAGCAGTGAACAGGAACTGATTTCTGCCCTGCTCCACCTTCCTACTGTGCTGCCACTGCCAGAGCTTGCCAGAGGCTGCAGAGAGCCTGAAACAATTACTCCAACATGTGCTATCTGTCATACACATCTTAGGATGTTAAATTCACTGCGGAATTCAAAGGGCTGTTCCAAGTCATTGAGTCTGGTTCTTCACACCCCAGGGAACAAAACTGCACAGGTTTCATTGGTTTATCAAACACCATCTTAAAAACTATTGAATTTTTTTGTCCCGATCACACTGATGGGGTCTGTTGCAGAGCCCCTTTCCTCTGTCAGTTAAAAGCTTCCCTCTAACTTCCAGCCTTGATTTATTCAGAGCCAGTTCCTGCCTATTTGTTCTTGTGCCAGCATTTCAGCTTACATAGCTCTTATCCCTCCCTAGTGTTTACCCCCCCGATGCATTTCTGGAGAGCAGGCCTATCTCTTCCCAGCCTTCATGTTATTAGGCTGAACAAGCCCTGCTCTTTCAGCCTTCTTTCATAAAAGAGGTTCTCCGTTTTCCCAATCACCCCAGTAACCCTGCCAGTCTGAATCTTAAACATGGGTAACCACAACTGTCCCACTCAGGTTTTCCTTCGTGTCTTCTGCAACAATATTAACGTTACTACAGTTCTGCAATAAAATGCATATATTCTAGGATTGTGGTTGTTCTGTTCACAGCCAGGTTGCATAGTGGCCCATCTTCATTCCCTAAGCGTTTAACACAGTCTTTCGCTATGTCTGTCTTTCAAGCTGAAGAGTCCATGATTTAAAGCAGCAGCTTCTGTTATTGGTCCCAATGTGCATTGACTTTGTACTTCACAATACCCAAATTCTGAAAGTTGATCCAAATCAACAGTCCTCCCAAATTTTCTATCAGCAGTGTATTTCATTAACTTAAGCAACTCCATAACCGCTTTCCAGTTCCTCATTTCTTCTTCCCAAGTCACCTTTCATCCTTGCCCCTTTGACGACTCTTTGCCCCATGACAGAACACTGGTTTTAATCCTTACCTTCTCCATCGTCATCACAAATTCCCTGTACAGCACATTATATTCAATTCTTCAGAGCAACCCAGCTAGACTGGGGCATCCCACCGTTCTTGACTTCTGCTCATAGAAAGCTCCCCAAGAAGCCCAGCACAACCTCTCTCTCACAAACCCATCTTGCATTTATCCCGTCTTTCATGTGCCTTCACATGTTCGGTGATTTTAAAAGCTGCTCTAAAGCATTGCATAGTATTGAGGTACCGCCAGGAGTTTCCCTAATCACTTTTCAACAGCTGCTCCATCCTTTATTACAGGTACCGTGTTTGCTACTTTCCAGTCAAACGCTCAGGGCAAAGTACTCAGGCTTTGAACAGTTTATTGAGAGTTTTTGCTACAGGGATGGCGATTTCACATGTCAGTTCCTTCCCTCTCCTGCGACTGATCTGATCCTTACAGACTTGAACACACAAAGCACTTGGAGTTCTGCATACTGCACATGACCCTCTCCAGTTCTAGTCACTCATTCCCATTAGCCATCTTCATCCCTAGGGAAAGCTGAGGTAGTGTCCCTTCAACGTCCGGATGACACATACTAATTCCTAACCCATGCTTATCGTGTGGTAGACCCATTCATTCTTTTTCTTTTCATTTATATGGCTAGCGAGCCTTTTATTGTTTCTTTCCCTTACTGTACAAGATCCTCTCAGTTTCATGCCCTAACTTTAGACCTTCATCTCCTAGCCTTCAAGACATGGCTTCTTTACCTGATCTACCCCTTCTTCCATTGCTAGCACATTCCACTTCACTCCATATACCTTTTTCAAGGCTATTATTTACCTGCTCAGGTCTAAAGCCCTTCTCACTGGTGAGCAATGCAAATTCTGGATAATGTCTACACCTTCTTTTAAAGAAATTGCCAGCATTCTACATGTCCAAACCCTTGAGTTGTCCTGCCCTACTAATCTCACCTGCTTTAGACACCAGCATGAGTTACTGCTGGCCATGAAAACGTATGTACTGTTTGGGGACCCTCTCTTTGCCTGTCTTACAGGAGGGCCGAAACCATTAATTGTGTTAACATTTGTTAACTAGCTACTCAGTTAAAGGCGAAATGAATCCTGAATGGTTGTACACACAAGCTGTCTTCCCAGTTCTAGGCAGCTTTGCAGTAACAGGGAAGGTGTGAGGCTTTGTTGTCCTGGGCTCTCATATACAGCCTGTTGCTTTTTATAGTCCCTGGTTGAAACCTAGGCAACACCCCAAGCAGCAGTTGAGATTTTGAACCCAGGTTAACAGGTAACAACTCTTCTGCTCTATGACCATCCCATAGATCAACCTGTCTGCCTCTGTGATTGAGGCTACACATGTCTCTCTTCAAGTCTGCGCTGGCAGGACTGAACTGTTATCGGTGTTACACAGAAATAAGTTGCCTTCTGATGGGATTCTTGAGTGGAGCACTGCGTAAACCCTGCAGTTTTAATTTGCTGGAAGGAAGAATACCACTTTGATATTCACCCTCACTTCTGTCAAACAAGATACGTGCTCTGATCTGCCATGACTGCAATTTCATAACTTCAGAAATACACAGCCACACAGCAGCGAGGACGTGTTTTTGCTAAAGTCAACAAACCCAACATGATACTGGTTTAGGCTTCCTGTTATTTTTCACTGTGTTGTTAAGGCTGTTTGGTCCTCTCCTAACAAACACATTTATTCACGTTACACAGACTTGAGATTTGATAATTACTAAAAGCACGCAAGTCTCAAGCATTGTAAAAGCGTGCGAGTCTCAAGCGTAGCAGGATCCAGAGTAAAACAGTAATAATAAACACTGACATTTCATCAAAATAAGAAGATGCAGAGCTAGAATTAGGAGGACTGCTAAAAAATTGAAACTGCCTCCTTACGTCCTCTTCGTTCTGAAAAACCTAACAAGAAAGGAAGAGATGGAAAGACAGAGGAATCTCCAGAATTCAGCTTCTCCACATCATTAATTATGGCAGTTAGAAGAATCAAGCTCTTTGGACAGATTTTGCCCGGATTCAGGAAAGCGCTTTAACTTGGGTTTAAGTTTACCCTCTGTTTGGAAAGTACTTAAGTATAGGCTTAACTTCGAGCAGACGTTTAAGTCCCCTTGACTTTAACATGTGCTCAAGTGCTATCTACAAAGGAAGCATTCTCCTGAAGCAGGAGACCATCTTGGCTTAGGCACTGGATTAGCTGTCAAGAGACGGGGATTTGTTCCTGGCTCTACCCCTGGCCATTGACAGGGTGAGCCCAGGCAAATAACATCCCTACTTCATGCTTCAGTTTCACCACCTGTAACACGGAGCTAACTGCACTGCCCTTTGCAAGATGCTCCAACGTTGACACATGAAAAGCATTATATTTAAGAAGTACACATTCGTGTCATTGTCATCACTTTGGGCTTTCTTGCGCCGTCCTTTCAAACAACTGGCAACTTCTGGACAATGAGGGATCTCGGTTGCGCATCCTCCTTATCCTTCCCTGCTCATTTGGAGCAAGGGCTGACTGTACTGGCTATTTCCATTTTTTATACATCTCTCAGAAACACCTTTTTTTAAAATTTTAGCATAAAAAATTCCATTGGAGTTAATGGGTTATTAAGTTGTTGGATGCATTTTACACCTTCATATGTGAAGTGAGTTTGGATTTTCATTAGTTAGAGCTAACACCAATTTTCAATAAAATATTAACCAAACACACACAGAAATAGTTCATGTGGATCTATCCACTACTTCAATAAAATTAATAGACTTAGATATTTACTCTTGCCCCAGCAGTAATATTTTCCCACATTACATTTCAAACAATGAAATGACACTAAATTCATTTAAAACAAATTTATATTATTGTTATTTTAAACAATACTTAATTCAATTTCAGTGTTTGGCATGCAAAGTTTGAAAATATCAATATTATTGTTTAAAGTAAAAAAATAATAATAATTCTGCCACAACTTATTAGCATATGCAAGCTTCCCAAATTACTTCCAGGGCTGGTATTTACATTAAACTGAAAATGAGCAAAACCAGCCAGATGTAACTGTGCCATACAGGGAATGGAGCTGCTAAGATATAAAAAAAAAGAAAAAGAAAAAGGGCATTCAGCCCTAGTTTCAGTCCTCTCACCTGCACTTGGTGGTAGCTTGTCCAAGGAGGCGTCACCACAGGTTTGCCATGGCTGAACCTGAAGAGAAAACAGAGGGACCCGAAGATGAAAAAAGATGGGGGGACGAACCACACTTTGCTCGCTGTGGAGCTTTTTGGGCTATATTTGTTACTGGTAAACCTCTAAATATGTGGCAAGCAGCATCATGTCCCTCACAGATGGGGAAACTGAGGCACCGCAGCTCTTACTCATGGAGGACACTGGAGATGCGGCCATGCGGGTGGAGGACACAGGCCCCACCATTGCAGCCTGTCATCCCAGCCACAGCCCAGCCCTCACCTCTCTGTTTTCCCCACAGTTAGCATGGCTCCTCGCACAGCAGGACCTGTCGCTGGTGAGGAAACACCCCAGCCGACAACCTGTCCTCCACCATGCAGTGGTGGTAAGGCCTCCCCTCAGGGCCAGGGGGTGGCATCCATTTTGTGTGTGCTGCTTGCTGCTGTGGCTTCCTGCCGTGGCGGCCCTGAGGGGACGGTGCCTGGAGGGCAGCAGTATTATTACTTAGTAATAGTATACATACACACTATAATATAATAACCTACTATATTATTATAACATTTAGATTAGCACATATGCTGCAGCGAGACTGTGTACCAGGGTCCAGCTCAGCACAGAGCCGGGCTGGCAGAGCACAGGCCATAGTGGGCTAACAGTTCAGAGGGATGGCTCTACCCAGCTGTTTCCTTAAAGGAAATCAGATGCCTTGTAATATCATCGAATCATAGAATCATTTAGGTTGAAAAAGACCCTTGGGATCATCGAGTCCAACCACCAACCCCACTCTACAAAGCTCTCCCCTACACCATATCCCCCAACACCACATCTAAACGAGTCTTAAACACATTCAGGGGTGGTGACCCCACCACCTCCCTGGGCAGCCTATTCCAGTGTCTGACCACTCTTTCTGGGAAGAATTTTTTCCTAATGTCCAGCCTAAACCTCCCCTGCTGCAGCTTGAACCCATTCCCTCTTGTTCTATTGCTAATTACCTGTGAGAAGAGACCAGCACCAACCTCTCTACAATGTTCTTTCAAGTAGTTGTAGAGAGTGATGAGGTCTCCCCTCAGCCTCCTCTTCCTCAAACTAAACAGTCCCAGCTCCAATATCTTAGCCTCCCCACGGTCTTGTTGGGGAAAAAGGCCATTTTAATCCTTTGGGCGGCCAGATATTTCGGCTGAAGAAGAGGAAGGGGATTGTAAGTAAGAGGAGGCTAAAATAAGCCCTGGGTTGGTTTGAGCTGCCTGGAGGCAGAAATGTGGGGCTGGAGGCAGACAGAAATGTGGGGCTGGAGGCAGACAGAAATGTGGGGCTGATTTCTCGTGCTTTCACCCGATGTATGACCAGGATGGCTGGCCAGCATCACCCCTTAACACTCGTGTTGCTGAGCCATGTGCTGGCTGTCCCATGGCCAGAGCAAGCTGTGGGATCAGACCCTTCTGCACATGGGATTTAACACCAACTCATGGGGAAGCAGCGTCAGCGCTGTGCAGGTGCCCCACTTTGGGCAAACTGCGTTTGAAGCAACAAATGTTTCCAAGCTGGTAAGCCATGTGGAGAGTCAAGGTAAATAACGTGCTCATGACGTGTCCCTGAACGCTCCACCAGCAGGAAGGAGATGCTCCATCACTTGGAAATGAGCTGCTCCCTGAAAATTGCCAGGAGGGCTCTTGCTGAGCTTTCCTGCTAATGACAACACATTGATGGAGCCTGGGAACGCCCGCAAAAAACCTGTGACTCAAGGCAACCTTTGAGGAAATCACAAAGTATATTTGGATTTGATCTTTACCTGCTCAGATGATCCCTTGAAACCCTTTTAACAAAGAAGCAGTTACCATTTGAGGATGCCTTCCCCACGCTCAGCACTCAGAGGAGCTCTGATTCAGAGTAAAACAAGTGGCTAGAAGAGTGTGTGGGTATTTAGCTAATTACACGTTTGGTAAATTTGTGTTTTAAAACAATGGTCCTTGTCTCCTCCCTTTGCAGAGTGCCAGTTCACTGGAGTGTTTCCCATGGATTGGCAATTAGATGTAATTAGGTCTCATGATTTCCACATTTGTCTTCATGGCACAAAGTTTACTACTAAAAATGCTCATTTTGATGGTAGGCGTTTTCTAACTGCTTACAGCCTGCAGCAGTAATAGAAACCATTGGCAGCCGCAGCACCTGAGTTTACTGTTAGATCAAGGCATTACTCCCTGCTCAACTTTTCAGGAGGATTTGGCAGCTCCAGAAATCTCAGCCAACACTTCGGGTCAGCTGCACTGAAGTCAAGGACAGGGGACCTAGACCTGCCCGCTGGCTGACAAGGCAAATCAGCTAGTAATTTGGGAGGTGGGTAGGAAACTAGACCCCAAACTTAATAGCTGCTAAAAATGTAGAGAGGAGTAATTGAGCTCTTTTTCTTTTTTTTCCAGAAAAACATGTCAGTGTTGAAATACTATTTTACATACCTTTTGGAACTCAGATCTGTGACTGATGGTTACCTCAGTCCCAGGCAAGGCATTTTTGTGCAGTTTGTAGAAGGGACCAGTCTGCTGTGCATTTCCAAGTTGGATAGGACAAGAAGAAACAGGATTAAGATGCAAAGGAAAATATGAATTAGGCAGTAGGAAAATCTATGCAGAGTGCGCATTGAGAAGCGGTGAACTAGGCTGATGGTGGTACAGTTTCTTATAAACTGGAGATCTTTAAAAACAGGCTGGGGAAATAGCTAGCAGGAGTGATTTTGGTTTTCTTGGGTACTGGGGCTGGGAGATGGATTACATAGCTTCCTAAAAGCCATTTGAGCCTTATTCTTTGGTTTTATGAGTAGCACAGGTCTTTCTCAGCCCATCATTGTAGGTATTGTCTCACTGCGTGTGTGCATTCATCACATAAGTCATATGGGCACCAGTCCCCTCTCCTGGCTGGATCTTCTAAGCTCTTAAATGCATTCCCCTGAAGAGTGCATAGCAGAAGGGCGTATTTGACAAGCACAATTGGAGATAAGCAGCCCTGAGGAGTTTTGGGACATTGAAGAAAGAAAATAATATTCTGGTTTCTTCTTTGCACAAAAAAAAAAAAAATATTTGAAATTACTCCATCCTGCAGAAAGAGACACTCTAAACCAGATAATCTCCAGCTCTTAGACAGAACGTTTTCTCTGTTGATCTCGAAGATCTTCGCTAAGGAGGTCAGCAGCGTGATCCCGTTTCGCTGGTGGACCCAGGCGTGCGGATCTGAGTTGTGGCCACGCTACCAGGTAAGCAGCGGTGGGAGCTGCTTTTTCTGCTGGGAGGCAGATCCAGGCTGTGCTCACCCCTTCTTGCAGATGGAGAGTGCAGCACCTCCAGCCTGCGCATCTGTGTGCGCAGACCAGCTGGGCCCCAGCAGAGCTAAGCTTGCCACGTCTAAGTCCATCAGCAGACACCATAAGACCAGCTCTTTCTTAGCACGCCGCAGATGCTTTGTGCCTTGCCGACTGCTTGGCAACATGGACGAGAGGTGTGTGTGGGTCACAAAATATCATGATCACTCTCATTCCTCTTCCTTACCATGCTGTGTAGACATATTACTAGCAACCAGCTTATGTTCGCCCCACAGGTCATAGGGTGGAGCAGGAGTAGAGCTGAAGGCACCAGCCGGTTGTCCCGATGCTTTCCAGGCTTGTGTCTCTGCCTGGAGCAAGCGCACTTATGGATGACACATGTGGTTGTGCACATTCCACCTGCAGAGACTGCAGCTCTTTGTCTAGCAAATGCTGCTGTGACAAAGCTGTTCCCTATCACTCCCTTTTATTCAATATTTGCTACAACGCTGGCTCGGTGCTTTTCTCAAACTCCACAAGTTTGGATTTAGGACTGACAATAAAGAAAAAGTACAGAAACAATATATGCGTGCACAGGGATAACACCTATAAATTCAAAGTCTGGCAGCCCTGACATCACATAAGACTTTATTCATTTCTTCAGTCAAGCTTTGGGGAAAAAAACCCAAACCTAAAACTATCTATCTAGTTTATTTTTGTCTGGAACTGCAGGGCAGATGAGTTTTCCAGAAGGGATAGAAGGCTGCCATCGATTTTATTATTGAGTCAGTTTTAATGAGTCACAGTATTTTTGGAAGGCTTTTAAGATTACTGTAAAGTGCTTAGTTACAGTGGCTACAGGTGCCAAGGCAGGAAAAGAAATAACAAAGAAATGCACAGCAGCTGGATTGCTGCGCTTCCCCTCAGAACTGGGATCAGCAGAACAACACGCATGGAAAATGCAAAAGAAAATAGGAGAAGATGTAAGAGATGACAGAAGTCAGCATGGTCAGCTGCTACGCTAAAGAAAAATGTGTGTTATTTAAAGGACTGTCCAGTGCTCCTTAGCTGCGAGTTGGAAAGGGCCGCTGACAGACTCCGGATTGCCAGACGTTCAGTGAATCGCATATTTGCCTTTCAAGCTGTCCTTTGGTTGTAAGTCATTTGCTCCCATGGCTGCCAAGCTCTCCCACTGCCATCCTGCGTTGAATGAAACTGTGGAAACATCTCATTTAGCAGATGAGAGAAGGGAAGGCAGAGAAGGGGGAAAAGCGGCGGTAGGAAGAGAAAAAAAAAATTTTTTTTCTTTGTGACTTGCACAGACTCGCCTTTTCTTCGCCTGTACCATTCTGAAATACACAGGGCACAACTTTCAGAGTGCGCACGGAGATGCTCGGTGTTATATGGCAGAAAAATATTCAGTGTTTTCTACTAAAAAGAATGTACTAAAAGAATGTTCTAAAGATCTGGGGATGGCAAACAACCAACCTCAAAAATACGAGGCTAGAGGAAAAGCTTCCAGTTATCATACGATGTGCCAGCTAGATTTTCAGACACTTCAGATACTTCCCATGATGAAGTATGGAAGCAGCAACCATGATTTCAGGGAGCGAGCTCTGAGCAGGATCCATTAAACATGCGCACGCCTGGCTTTGCTTCGGCATAAGCAAGGGCATGAATGCACAGCTGGATACTTGCATATGCAAATACCGGTTTGTACATGCAGATAGCCGCAGAAATCAGTTCTGACTTTGGAGGCCCGTTTTCGCTCTCCTCCTGCCGCCCCCACCCCCTTCGCCAGACGGGGACGTGCAGAATATTCTCCGGGCTGCGGCAGCATCATGAAGGGTCACCGCCAGCTTCACAGCATCTTCCGGCATCCTCAGCGCCGGCGTTGCTCGCCCTGGAGATGCCACATAGCAACCTGGGCACCGGCCACCCCGCCTTTGCACACAAACACAAACAACGCACGCACGCACGGGGAAAGGCAGGGAGAGCAAAGGAAACTCCTTATTGTCTGCGGTGGAGCGGAGCGGCGGCGGATCCAGCCTTGTGTCTGCTCTTCATGCGTGACTGGCATGAGTCCCACCGTTAAGTCCTTGGCTGCCGGCCAAGCGCAGAGTGGCAGGCACCTGTCCCTGCTGGGAGACCTGGCGACCCCGACTTGCCCTAACGGTTAGTTCTTTTCTAACATCACGTCTACTCGAATTTACCTCAGGATTTCCCCCCTCCGGGTGCCAGGGAGCTAAGGCTGATGCCAACTGCTTCACCATGGATAAAGCAAGGAGCGTTCCCAAGCTGCACCCGGGCACCCTTGAAGCATTCAGCTGTACTCTTCTTGCTGGAACAGATGGGGCCCATCAAGGTGTTAGCGTCCTCCACCACATCAGCAAAATAGTCCAGCACCGGGACAAAGTCAGGAGAGAAAAACAAACCCCAGCATCCTCTTGGCTTTCCCTAAAATACAGTTTTTTGAGACGTGTTAAGGAACAAGCCTGGCTCTGTGCTCCCACCTCAGGGTGGCAATGGGGCTAAGATGCGCCCCCTCCCCCCGTCCCCCGCCATCCTTCACACAAGGACATCGTCTCTGTACCCAGGGAATTGCAGCTTCCAGAGCTCCGGGCTGCATTTCGGTTCACTTGCTTTGGGAAGCCTGTTCCAGCATTTCCCTGCCTGCTCTTTCACCCCTGCAGCAGCGCCTTGCACACACAAATCCAAACCTTTCACAAGCGGCTCTGCTCGAAAAGAGGACAAGGAATTTCATTTCACAGGAGAGCAAAGAGAGACCAGCCAGGAAGGGGTTTTTTTGCAGGAAGTTTAGGGCAGAGATAGGACCAGGACATGGATGTCCTTATTCTGCAGCCTGTTTCTTACATAAAAATCAACTTTCTTTAGCGTTACAAATGCAAGTGGAAATATTTCCAGAGCGTGGAGAATTTTTGAGTGATCTTCCATTATTTCAGCTTCGTTTATAGTCTCTTGTCCCGATACAGGCACATTTCACTTACCCTTCTGAAGAAAAATAACAGAAGCTTTTGCATTCTGACAAATGATCTGCGTTGGAAATCGGGAAGTTCTGTGCACCTCTTCCTCAATTTTAACGACGTGAAGTTTGTCAGAGAGAATGAATGACAAATGGGCTTGAAGAGACCTTATTTTATATGGTTGGCCCCTGCCAGTAAAAATGGAGCTATATTGGGTGCAACAGAAGCTGCCTGCTCTGTGATGAGGAAGAGAAGGTGGCTGAAGGCAGAGCATCCCAGCTCTACCTCCTCGTGCCAGGACCTTTCTGCTCAAGAAACCGTGGCCCGTAGGTTTCTTCTGTCTGTCCTGTCTCCCCTGACCACAGATCTTCACGGCCCAAGCTCTTGTCTGCAAGGGGGATACGGTACCTACAGGCTGGAAGTTTTCTCTCAGCAGGCTCCACCGCAAAAGAAATAACATGAGGAAAACTAAAGAGCCAAATCCTCTCTCTCAGAAATCAATTCTCATTTTGTATTTAAGTTCAAAGAGGTGCAGAAGGCAGCATAACCAAGGCCGGAAAATAGAAAGAACTGAGCAAAAAGTGCTTTGTGCTCGAACCACAGACCAAGACTGAGGTCAGTAATATTCTCAGGTCTGCTCATCTGTAAAAACAGGCTAAAAACAGCCTGACAGCAGAAAGATGAAGGAAAAGCCATCATTTAGGGCAGTGGCAACTCGTTAACCCAAATGACCTGCGTCTCTGGCGAGCGCTGACCCAAGGACTTGCGAATTTACCTCCACTGCCCGATAAACTGTCGCTGCCCAGCTTCTCTAATTAAAATAGTCCCGGATTTGCAGGACCTACCCAGAGAATAAACTGGAATTTATCAGATTAGCTAAGCCAGATCATACGTAGAGCATACAGGCTGGCCAACAGCCTACTTTGGACCAGATTAACCAGCTAAAATAATTGGGGATTTTTGCAAAGTCTGCCCCTAAAGACTGGCATTAAAGAAACGCACCAAAGACTGAGCGTATATTGAAGTCCATTTCTTTTTACCCTGTTTAGTTCTTAGCTTGATGTTCTTTGGCAATTGCTGGGAGTCGGCTTTTTATCTTTCACTAACCAGTGAAAAAAATCCTCTCCCTGCAGGTCCTTCAGGTGAGCTGTGTCAGTGGGAACTGGTGGATCTCTGAAAGGGAGGGAAGGCTGTATTTAATGTATTCCTACATCAAAACTCTGCTCCCCTTATTCCTACGCTTTGGTCCCCGCATTGTCAGCCTTGTGTGGTGGGGAATGGTTAGTAAGGAGTTTGCGGACTGGTGTCCGAGCAAGAGCAGAGCTGCATCTTGTCCCGATCAAGTCAGGTGTCCTTGCTGGAAAAGGATGAGAAGGGAAGAAGCCTTGCAGCCTGAAAAGGATGGAACCCATGTGGCTGCAGAATGCCCTGGGGGCTACACATAGAACGGGGACCTTTCTCCTGGTCTCCCCAAGAGAAATGTGGCGCAGTGGCGCATCCCTCCACCAGCTCTCCCCAAGTTATGTGCATGGGAGCCAGCAGCGACATTCTGGCAGATGTTTCTTTTGAGCAATATGGGCTTCATTGCACTCAGGCGAAACGGGTTTTGCTACCAGAGCCAAAGGACTGCAGCCACGGGGAGGAGCAGAAGGAGGAGCAGAGCCAGGAGACACCTGAGAGCTGGATTTCCAGCTCCTGTTCTCTGTTCTCACCCTCCCTCAGCAGCCCTTGCCCAAACCAAACAGACAGCAGAGCCGTAGACATCTTGTTCCCCTCTGTGGGTGCCACAACCCACTTGGCTTGTGCCTGGAGCAGGTCTTTGGCATTCTTGGCACTGCTTTAAGCCTATCAACAGCCACTACAGAGGGGAATCAAGCCTGAAGTTTTTTGGGACATTGCTGTGAGGCTCTTCTTTTCAGTGCCACTGGTTTCAGCCCGCTTTTTTCCCTGGATGAACTCCTTCAACATTTACTGTTTTTTTGCTACGTAGAAGCCCTATTTAACAAAATGTTTAAAACATCCTAAATATAGGAATGTTGTAGCCTGCTGACCTCAGCTGTGAGATGTACCAGCATTTACTCACCTCCACTCTCCTTATCAAGGATCCGTCTGAACGCAGCCAACAGGGGAGCAGAAAATAGCAGGTGACACATGGGGAAATAAGATGCTGCTGTCGCGAGCCAGTGCTCGCCTGGAGTCCACATCCCGGAACAGTGAGGCAACAGAAAGAAGGATAAATCATTAAAGGACAGAAAAAGACCTTCTGCCCCTAGTTTTGACTTTGTCAAGGACACCAGGAGCTTTCTGGTTTGTTATAAACTGAAAGGAGGAAAAAAAAACCCAACATACAAGAGAACCGCAGCTTCATCAGAGCTGTGAGTGGTTCAATCGGCGGCTCATATCATCACGTCTCTGCCTGTCCTGTAACTCACTCCTCCTTCACTCACCGCTCGGGGCTGTACTGGTTTGAGCTCCGCAGAAAAACAGGAAAAACCTCACGCCTCTCTTGCCAGCTGAAAGCAAATTTCGTTTCTCACGGGCCCACATCCATCCTAGCTCAAAGCGGCAGGCTTATTTCAGCCGTGGCATTTGCAAAACCCAGCCCTGCGTCCACAAGCTGACCCCTCTTCTGCACCCCTAATAGCCACCCGCAACACTTCTACGCTTCCAGGCTAAAGGAAGGGAATCTGTTCCTTGCTGCTGGTCAGAGGGTATGACCCCAGGATTACCACGAGACAAGCAAACCGAAAGCGAACTGGCCTGCAAATGAATCTTTACATACCCCAAACCAGGGCGTGCATCTGCTTTTTGGGCAGAGGGACAGCTGCCACAGCAGGAGAGAACAGCTCAGACCCAGCGTTCGGTCTTGGCTGCGACGACCCGGTTCCTGAATTTCCACATGTGAAATTTCGACTGATGTAAATGAGGGAGCTCCGCGTACGCAACAACTGCAAAACACGGTACAAATCCGAGCAGGAAGGTGTTTCTCCTGGGTGCCTAGCAAGCCCACCCGGCTTTAGCTATGCTCTTACCGAGGAGTGCTCAGAGGATCCAGGGCTGAACCCCCAATTTTTCACTGAAGTTACCGTTTCACCCTCATTTCCAGAAGCGTGTCCAGCAGCTGACCTAAGACACCCGCGTGGGGGACATTATATAACAATGGAGATTTTGTGTGTGTGTGTAGTTTATGTAAAAACGCTTAATCTCACAGCTGCTTCCCTCTCCTACCCCCTCGGCAAAATTCTCCTTCCATCTCCCACTTAAATACCTGGTATTTGATCATTTCACAGGGTTGGCAAAACAAGCACAAAGGACGCAATGTTTGCTCGGCTCTATTTTTGTGTGTACGGGCGCGTGTGGATTTTTGGCAGAATCAGTGTTTGCAAGCGGCAGATAAAACTTTTCTGTTCAAGAACCACTGACAGCCAGGAATTGCTGCCTGCCAGCAAATCTCTACTTACCGAGGGAGATCATGTCATTGTTAGCCAGGTAGAGGGGCTGGAGACGGAAATCTAGAGAGCTTCCTTGTTAGGCTATAAATGAAATGGTTGTTTAGCAATTACTCTAAGACAGTAAATCTCTGTGCGTGAACCCACTTCAAGATAAAATCCAAACTTGGTTTGCCCTGCTTATACAGCACAGATGCATATGCATCCTGGAAGCTACATAACCCAGTAATATTTTATTCACATCACACTCCAAGGAGCTCACTGACTGGAATTCAATAGAAACTGTTCTCTGTGTGAAAGTAATTTCAGAAAGTAATCTAGTTTATGGAAATGAAAGGCATCAAAACACAAAAAACACTGTTTCTGTACAACTGCTTTGCTTCAAATATTTGACATGGAAATTTATATAATCCCTCCGGGGCACATGGGTTTCACGAGCGTTAACATCTTTTGAAATGAATTTCACAAATGTTTATTTGGAATACCAGGCATACAAATAATTTAGAATATCAAGGCATCTTGTTGAATCAGTCTTAATGATACAGATCTCAGATGGCTGCGAAGGTTAAAAGGTATGAATTTTAATTGGGTGTGTGGAAGATGTCATTTTCAATCATTGCACTGCACTGCCAAAGCTATCACTTTCCAATTCTAAGCTTCCTGCTACCTCCTCCTCGACTCCCTCTGTTACTTAAAGACCAAAATGAAACATTTTTCACGTTTTATTTGTGTGCCGGGCATGTATTAAATACGGAGTTTTGCTGCCTATCTGGGTTTATACAGGACCCCATCACCGTCGTACTGCAACGTTTCTCAAGCAATAAAGAGGTTGACTTTTTCCAGGCGGATACTGGTATATTGTCATTCCAGTTTTATAAAAAGTTAAATGGTTAAAGGCAGACAGTCTCGAGGCCACCTACAGCACAAATGGTTGCTAAGACTCTGGTCAAAGTCAGATTTTACGGCTGCCTTCTCTCTTCCCTGCTCCCATGGTGGGGCCCTACTTACAATACGGTATAAATCAAAAAGTGAAATTCTTTTGCTGTTTAAAAATCTATCTTCTAATTAGGAGATCCATATTTACTTCTGGCTCTGGATAAGGTGATGGATAAGCATAAAAAGGAAAACTAACTGGATACCTGTTAAGAGATCTTTGTGCATCCCATGTGGCAAAGGAGCAAGGATCCTGTGGGAAAAGATATCGTGTGATGGGGTAATTAAAAATTATCATAAGCCATAGGCGGGTGAAGGCAAATTAAGCCTGCAAAGGCAGCATGAGTTCTGAGAGCTCCTCAGCTACCGAGTGCTCGATATTGCAACTTGAACACTCATTTTAAGCTTGTTCGTAACCTAGATTTGTAATCAGCCAGATTTTATCTAAGATACTGGTGTTTTTTTTCTGTATATTACCCCAAAAAAGAAACCTGAGAGGGAAAAATAAAGAGCAGTTTGTTCATAGGGAACAAAGTGGTTGGGCCTTTTGGTGGCTCACTCACTGGTCAATGAGAGGGAATTAAATTGGGCATGTTCTGGGGAGGGGGGGAGGAAAGGCCTTCTCCCATTTTCTCCCATTGAACAGCCTTGGGCCAGAGCAGGCGCTGTGCAGACTATGCCTTCAGAGAAATGAAGCAGCCAAATTTCAGCAAACCTCTAAAGAACATGCACGCTACTGATAACTTGGCCAAACCTGGGTGGATTTCAAGAAGGGCGTGAAAAGCACTTTGTTCACAGGCAGCATACGGCCAATTTCCTCTCTGCTCCCAAGTGTGATGATAAAAGCCCAGCAAATGGCTCTGAGCTTTTTTTCTTTTTACAAGCAAATTTTATTCCAAGAAATCGTCATTGTTTTCTTTGAAATGTCTATTGTCTGCAGCAGGAGCAAAATGAACGTGACGCAACCACCCAACCCACACAAGTCTGAACCGCTGGCAGAGAAGAAACACCGGTCTTCGAGTAGGACACATTAAAGATGCCCTGCTATAGACTGACCCGTCTATACCCAGAGCGATCCTGATTTCCAGCACATTTTTATTTGCTAGGATCAATGGCCTTAACTATTTAATAGCACCCATTCTGGGTCAGGCAACTGACAGTCAGATCAACGACTTTGGCCACTGTTTAGAACAAGAGGAGAATAAATATGTAATTCTGCTTCCTGAGAATAAGCCTCCGCCTCTGGCAATCTGTGCCTTTGGGATTTATGGGCAAACTGGCTATAAACAAGCAGGACTGCAGGAGACTGACCTCCTGTGAGGCACAAACGTGTCTAGAGCATCCCTGGGAGATGCTGCACAGAACTTCTGATGAAAGGGGAATCCATGAGCCTTTGGGGCTGGCTCAGGGTTTCAACACCTTCACAAGCAGAAAGTATTTCCCAGCATCATCCTTAAGAAACTCCCATTTTAGAGGCTGCGGATTGGCCACAAAATTCCCTTTTTATTTTTGCCCCCATTTTCCCAGCTGTCCCCTCCCCGGTGGGCAGTTGGGCCGTGAGGCCGCAGCCTGGTGGTGTAGGTCTCCTCTCCATGGTGTGCGAGCACACGCTCCCCACTGCCAGCTCTGAAACTCCCCCCTCGTTAAGGCAGGCCCGGAGGAACACAAAGCCTTCTGTTTTGCTTGAGTCTCTCCTGTGAATAGGCGGAACAAATGATAAGCACAGAAAGCAAGAAGAAAAGTTGTCCAAACGGCGCATCAGTTTCCCTCATGGGAAAGGCTTTCCAAGCCCTCCCCTTCCCCTCTGCCCTGCTTGGATGGGAGTGAGCCTTCTACTGAGCAACCCGGACACCAGGTCCCTCCATCTCTCCGCTCATGTCAACCTCCTTTCGCCCTTCCGTTACACACACATCCTCCCTTGCAGCCTTGCAGCACACGCAGGCTGTGTCAGGCCACGAGCGGTGACAAGGTAGTTGGGCTGGCTTCCAAAATGCCTCCATTAGCAGAGCAGTGGCAGAAGCATCCCTTGGGAGAAAAGCACCACCAGGAGAGCAGCCCCGAGGAGAAGGACTTGGGGGTGTTTGTGGATGAGAAGCTCAACACGAGCCGGCAGTGTGCGCACACAGCCCAGAAAGCCAACTGCATCCTGGGCTGCAGCAAAAGCAGCGCGGCCAGCAGGGTGAGGGAGGGGATTCTGCCCCTCTACTCTGCTCTGGTGGGACCTCAGCTGGAGTACTGCATCCAGCTCTGGAGCCCCCAGCATAACAAGGACATGGACCTGTGGAGCGGGTCCAGAGGAGGCCACAAAGGTGATCCGAGGGCTGGAGCCCCTCTGCTGTGAGGACAGGCTGAGAGAGTTGGGGATGTTCGGCCTGGAGAAGAGAAGGCTCCAGGGAGACCTGTCGTGGTTTGGGTCCGTGACCTTACAGCAGCTGGCGGAGCTGATGCTAGATGCAAATCTAGCTGATGCAGGGCAGAGGCTGTCTGATCCCACAGTGGCTACCAGCAATGCGTCCCTTGAACTGTGTGCTCGGGGTATTGACTACCTTTTTTTCCCAGGAGCGTACTTATTTCTTAATATGCAGGGGAAAAATACCTTTGTACGGGTTCCCAGAGAGGGTTTCACCATTTCAGAGATGCATTTGATCCCGAGTTTTCATTGCACGCAGACAGCGGCGCCACTTCAAAGGTCAGTTCCACTTCGTTCAACTGCATCTACTTGAGCATCTGCTGGTTTTACAGGCATGCTGAGAACCGCTCAAACCAAACCCATGGGTACAGAGGAATTCATCCCGAGTCCTCCTCTTCAACAAACCTATTAACAACCAAGCAGCACCTGGAAAAGGAATGCTTACACAGTGCTCACTGGTCCAGAAGGTCTGCTCAAGTAGTAGTAGTATAACGTGTGATTTAAGTGCCCAGCATTGATTGATGCATTATTTCTTCTGCTGATGGCTGTGTGCGCAACACACTGATTTTACAGATAACTAAAGAATGGGGAAAACAGTTCAGAAAGAAATCTTTCAGGCTCAGGATATATAAGGGTCTGTATATAGTATGCTGTAGGATATAAGCCTCCGGGAAAACCCAGAGTCTTTTGGAAGCAAAAGATCTGCAAGATCCCACAAGCGAGTGGCTTAGGAGGAGCTGAGAAGCTGACAGGAATAGGAGAAAGGAACGGGTATCTTCCCACAAGCCTGCAGCAGAAATTGAGCATGAGGCAGGGGGGGATTTTTTGAGTTACCAAATCCAAACTCCCGTTTGCAGTCATGTCACACGGTCCCTTACTCAAACCAAGTTTGTGTGCCAGTGTGTATTACAGGAAGCGCAATAGGCAGCCAGTGGGCTGGCTACTTCAAATATAAAATTTGAAACGCTGAAAGGTCCTAAAAATGGGCTTTTGCAATGTATGTGATGTCACATTAGAGAGCACAGTTCAAGGAAGGGTGTCTCATGAATGGTTACCGGTTTCCTGCCTGTCAAGGACAGGAAAGCAATGCAGACCACCAAGAGGTCAAGACAGAACATTTGATTATACCAAAACCGCAGCCTTTCACCTCACAAGCAGAGTATGACAACACTTCCAGGGCACACACTTCAACCAGGCCACACGCTTCAGACTATGCCAAAAGCCTGAAAAGCGGTGTAAATTGCCATGGTCATCAAAACATGACAGCAGCTCCAGGACTTTCTGGGAAGCACCTCCAGCACCAAACAGGAAACTAAAACATCCTAAAACCCATTCGAGGACAAGAAGGGTCCCCTTTAATCACCAAGTCCTTCCCGTCACATTCCCCGGCAACCAAGTCCTACAATCCCATTTCACAGGCTGAACAAGCATCAGCTTCAAATGAGCTGGAGCATTGCCCCAAGGCCATTCCCAAATCTCTGTTGTCTGAGAGTCTCAAACTCTCTTCTGATATCCAGCCTGAATATATTCTTCATCAGTTCGTGTCTCTCTGTATTTGCAGCGGCACGGTCCATTAAAGCTAGGCAGCCTCACTCCTCGCACAATGGCTCTACGCACAACCAGCAGCCACATCCCCTTCAGCATGGATCAAGTCAGGAGAAATCATCCTGGCTGTGCCCATCTCCTCTCTTCATTCCTGCCCCAAGTCCAAAACAGTCCCCTGCTCCTGTTCCCATCTGTTGTCCCCAGCCTCAAGCCCAGACAGCGTACCAAAGGAGCCCATGGAAAGATCTATCTCAAAAAGCAGAGCGGCCTTCCAGTATCTGAAGGGGACGAGCAAGAACGCTGGAGAGGGACTTTTTACAACGGCATATAGTGATAGGGTGAGGGGTAATGGCTTCAAACTGGAAGAGGGTAGATTTAGGTTAGATATCAGCAAGAAATTTTTCACTATGAGGGTGGTAAGACACTGGCCCAGGTTGCCCAAAGAAGTTGTGGATGCCCCATCCCTGGAGGTGGTCAAGGCCAGGCTTATGTCCCATGACCCACGTCTCTCCCAGCCAATAATCCTTTTCCTCACTGTCCTTTGACTAACAGCAGTCATAAGATAATTCATCTCCTCAGGCGGATGCAAACCCTGGTGAAGACCTTGAACCCCCCAGATGAGTTCCCAAGGTTGGAGAGGAATTTGGGATAGAGCAGAGAAATCAAGATGGGCTTTCCAAGACCTAGAAGACCACCCTAAGTACTGTCCTCCTCTGTGACAGATGTACCAACGGTCAATTAGCCAGCGGGAGGGAGCTGGTCCTCAGGGCTTCAACCCTGTGACAATTCACACGGGAGAAAAACAGGACCCCTAGAAATGCAGGGCTTCTAATTAAGAAGGTGACCAAAAATCACCAAATTCCTTCCTAGCCATTGGCTTTATTTCACTGCTGCTTGAAGTACCTTTTGGTGGAATTTGAAAGCCATTTCAGTATTTGTGTCAGCTTGACCACATTCATTGCAATCGGTATTTATTTGCATTTGAAGAAGGATTGCTGTGAATGGTGGTAAAGAAAGATCACATCTGCAGGTTGTCATCTTGCTCACAGAAAAATAAGTTTAAAAAAACTACAATCAGCATAAAGAGGATTGCTTGGGAAATAATTTTTGTTCTAAAATGTAATCATCTATATTGGATAAGACGTTTATTGGTTAAAAAGAAAATAAAAATGGAGTTTGGGAGCTCTCATATCTATAAAAAGCCTACTTTTCCTGGCATTTATAAATATTAATATGGAACGCCAGTGAAGAACAATACATAACAATAATGAGAATCACCAAATCCCATCATTTTTGACATTGTCATATCAACAGCTTAAGGATTAGCAGGTGAACTTTAAACATATTGCTTCCAAATAATAATAATAACAGTAATGATAATAACATCAGAATGAAAAAAAAAAAAAAACCCTTGCTGCATTATATATTCTTGATGGCTTTCTTCTTCTAATAGCGTTTACAGGATCATTGCTTTGAACGTTTGGATGACGTGCTTAAAAAATTAACCTGAGGAAGGGGGAGGTCTTCTTATCTCTTTCCATTCTTGCAAAGCCTTGCTTAGCCTCATCTTTGTTTCCCACTAACCCCTGACATTGACAGAGTCAAAGGCCTATCAACTAATACCCTAATTTCAGGAGGATTTTATATATACATATATCTAGGCGCGTCTGCAAATGTTTTGTGCACTTGTGTACGTATATGCATAAAACGAAGCAGTGTTCCAAAAGATAAAGTTGCACCAGGTGTCAGTTTTCACACCTCTTACTAAATACGCGCGGCAAAAAAAACGATGCCGCAATTTCATTGAAAATCCAAGCTATTGAGATCTAATCGCTGTTTAAGCCGTGGCTTTATTCAAATCTGGATCACCAATAGGGCTCAGGATGTAAATGAAGTGCAAAGAGAAATAAAGCAAAGGGGAAGAAAAAAAATAAATCTATGATAGCCCTTTCCTTCAGCCATTTGATTCCCAAGTCCTTATCAGTCAATTAATGCATACTAAAACTTTAGTGGCAGCCTCAGTTTAACAGACCTAATAGCTGCAGCGAGTCCCAGGCATTAGCCAAACAAAACACACTTTCAGCAGCCTTAATATGAGACTGAAAAAAGGTCAAAATAGACAGGCTTTACAGAATAAATCCTGAAGATCCATTCTAATTTCCACTCAAGGATCTTTTAAGCAGTTCTTGGATGCTCTTTATGGTACTTTGATCCAAGCATAGTTTCATTAAAACTTTGTGGCTCGGTATTTTTAAACCTGATAGCTTCACTAAACTAGTTCTCAAAATGTTAGCTAAGCCGCTATGCATAAAACTACTTTACTGTCATGGTGTCTCCTAATATCACCTAAGTACAGGCTGTTGCAATTTTGAAAATGAACCTTTTCTACATTCACCAGATCTCCGCTTGGGAATTTTTGCTTTCGCACTTGAAGGCTGTCTCGCGGCATAAAGGGAAGGTGCTGCCTTACCCCCTTCCTCTCCCCCTCCTTGAAACCTAAAACTAAAATTAGCTGCTGTACCTTATTTGTTCTGGAAGCAAGTTACACAGTACTTTTATCCACCGCGGTTTCCAATTGCAGGATTAACACTGGATGCTAAAAAAAAAAAATAAATACAACCACCCTAGAAAAATAACAAAACATTAAATGGTGGTTTAAAACCCAGTTTAATGATGACAGGATAAATTCCCGAAAGACCCGGGAAAACAAATGTTACTTCCCACCTTCATAAGGTGGCTTGTTAATAAATCTGATTTAACTGCCACAGATAAAAAGCCCCGTGTCTCCAGAGATCATCCTTTGCTCCCCTGAAAATGAGGTTAGGTGACAATTTTCTTCCTTTCGCCTGGCGTTCACAAAAGCCTCGATTTCTCGAGGAGCTTTTGCGGTGAGTTTGCATTACAGTAGTTAAGGAAATTACAGAAAGATGGCTTCAGAAGAGGCTGGGCTGAGTTTTCGAGGAAAAAATATAAACAAAGGATTATTTTGAAAAATAACAATAAACCCGAGGAGATGGGATTCGCACAGGCACCCTGTCCAGCCCTGCTCCGATCTGAGCCAAGGGCCAAATTCCCACTAATTTTCATGGGAGAAATTTGGCCGGTGCTGGGGAAAAAAAAACAGCAAAACTTGCAAGAGAGCCCAAAAAACTCCTCTGGGCTGTCGGGTGGGAGACTACTTCCATGCGTGGTGGACATTTAAGACCAAGGTGGGCATTTAAGGCCAAAACAGGAGCCTATTTGTATAATCATCCATGGAATTGCAACTTCTGTTATCTATGTAGTCACTCCCTGGCCCACCTGGGTACAAATCATCACGCTGAAATGGGCCTGATGCTGGTTTTAACCACAACCCGGTGGTTCTCTAGGGCTTCCCCATCCAGGGTCTGAGCCCAGGATCCCACCCTCCAACCTCACCTCTGGCCACAACACCACCAGCAAAGGAGGCAGAAGTGAGCGTGGAAACCCTTTGGCACCTAAAAACTCATGAGATCTTCATGACTTTGGGAAAAACCCATCCCATTGACCACTTCTTGGGCAGGGGTTGCTTTTGACTGTTATGGGAAAGGCCACCAAATCTTCGCTCTTTAATTCCCTCAGATGCTCCCTCAAAAAAAACCCCCATGAATTACCAATTTTGCAAGCAGCCGCTGCCCGGTGGGTCAGGATGAGACTGTCCCACTTCGCCTTCGGTCCCCATCACCTGCCAGAAGCGGTTTGGTTGTTTTCACTGCTTCACACACCTCCGACGGGTCAGCAGAAAATCCTGTCAACTGAACGGCTGACAAAAGCGTCCTGATGTCAGGTATAAAGAATGCCACCTACAGCTTAATGTCTGCAAAAAAACCCTCCGACTTGGGGCAAACAATGAACGTTTTTGTCTTCTTAATGCCCAGTATGCAATCGAGTGGAAATGCTACTTCCATCCTTAATCTACAAATGAAATTAAAGTTGTTGAAAGACACATGATAAACCAGGATCCTTTGTTTCTTACAGAAGAGGGGAAAAAAATGAAACCACTAAATATTTTAGCAGATTTACTAAATTTCCAATTAAATCTGGAATTACGGCAGAGCCTGTATCTCCCTCTCACTCCACCACACACATTTTCTGTTTGAATAAAGTAGGTTAGACGCGGTGCTCCCTCCACCCACCCACCAGAGCAGGAATATTAATGAAGCAGATCCGTCACCGACGCGCTGGGCCAGCAGGGATGCTCGGGCATCCCTGGGCCCGAGCGTGTGGGAAGGGCTGGTTTATAGGGGAACAGCCTTGGCTATCCGGAGGGAGCGGGATCTGCTAGGCAAGAGCACCCTCTGCCCGCTGGCAGGAGGGTCTGGCTCTATTAACATGCCCCCCATCCCTCCCCCTTCTTCCCTTTGCCGAGGAAAGGTCACGGGAAGCAGCTTACACAAGCCAGATGAGGTGGAGACCAAATCAGGACCAAAATTAGATGTCAGGGACTTAAAGGCAGGAGCGGAAGAACAGCGTGCAGTGCTGGCGCGTGCTTTCTGCCCGTTTCCAGCCCTTCCTCTCATCCCACAGAGCGTTGGCCGTGTCAAAGTAAGGATAACGGGCGTCCCCTCGCTCCAAGGTTTCCAGTGCATGTGGCCAAGTTGGCTCGGACTTGGCCAAAAAGGTTTGAGAGACACGGATGGGCTTAGGGCTCCGCCAATCTGGTCCAGTCCCGCTTGAAATGGAAGGGAAAAGGGGTGTGGTGGTTGGCCCTCGCAGAAGACAGGACATCACTGTCCCCTCGTCTGCTTGGGGGAAAGGTGGGGATTTCTCCCCTGCCAACAAGGGACAGGCAGACCTGCAGGGAATCGCTGTCCCTGAAGTCTAGGCCAAAAAAAGGTAACAGCGGCTGTAAGGACATGGTCAGGTCTGTACTGGGTCAGGTCTTGGGTCCAGCTAGTGTGTTGTCCCACCTCCAACACCAGCCACACTTCGGAAACGGGGTAAGGAAAGAAGCACAGAGCAATCTTCCCCAGCCATGTCCCTCAGCTTCCAGCAATTAGTGCTTTCGAGACGACTTGTGCCAGGCTTTTGCATTTAAGACCATCCCCTCTATGTTTTGGCTCCACGTCTGTGGAGATGTCCACTCAGAGACATCCAAGCACCGAAGAGGCCAGGGAGACTCTCGCCAGGACCACTGCCTGCAGCGAGCGAGACCAGCCGCAGGACCACGCTGTACGGGTGGCCGCACGAGCAACGCGCGGGCAAGGATGCCCAGCGGCACAAAGGCAAAGACAGACCTCCCAGCGTGGGTCCTGGTGCGGCTTATCCTTGTGTCACCCATGGGGGACACCCACTGCATGGGTACCACCCACAGGGACAAAGCTCTGCTCCACCCCTGCATCCTTGGTCATCCCTTCGCATCTCCAGGGGTAGCTGATGGATTTCCTCCAGGCTAATGCTACGGCAACACACCCCAGTGGAAAGTAACATGCAATTTTGGAAAAAGTTTCCTGCACCTGGTGAAACCTGAGCTCCAGAGGAGCATTTATGCACCCACTCCTGAGTTTCTCCTCTGTTTCTCAGCCACCAGGATGAAGCAGAACATGCCACTCGCTCCTCCCAGGTACTCTACGCTGGGTTGTGCAGCTGCCTGCTCAGTGAACACCTTCACCATAACCCCGGGCAGCTCTCGGTGCACCAAGCCTTCCTCAGAGGGACCGAGAGGCAGTTGCGTAGGACAGGAGGGACTCACAAAAATCACCTTTGCCTCATCGTTGACCACAGATCACTCACTTTTCTTCTGCGTGAGCTAAGACTTTCCCTCCCTGGATACTCTGCATCACTCTCTCCCGCTCGGTCTCTGCTCTGGCCGCTTGTCGCAGTGCTCAGGGTGGGCACCCTCCTCTTTCTTCTGCTCTTGGGCACCATCTTGCCCAGGAGAAGGTGGTTTCTTGGTGCCACTAAAACAAAATAACAGAGAGGAGGATTCTTTTTTTGCCTTGCGTAGCAGCTAAGCCCATGCAAAGTTAGTGCCGTGGCACAGAGCAGTTGAGAAGAAATGAACAATTGCGCTTATTTTCTCCTCTTAAAAACAGCTCAATTGGTCCATTGCAACTTATTCCCGCTGTCTCTATTCATCTCTTTTCTTCTAGGCAGCTGCCAATTGATGCTGCACGTTTGCTTTGAGTGGGATATACCAGCAGGCCTGAGCTCTAAAATGTTGTTTCAGTCCTATTTCAATATTTAGCTTATACACACGTCTGTGTAAGGCCTGGTTTTTCACAACCTTGTACGCCAAGAGAGCTGAACGGTGTTATTTTTGCTTGTGGTCAGAAAATGCAAATTGCAGCTGCAGAAGGGTTTGCCACCTTGTGTGGGATTTCCTACACTGCAGATGCCCGTGCCGGAGCTGGCAGCCTGGGCTCCCTCCAGCGCTGGCCAAGAGAAGGGGACCCCCGACCCCACGATCCCCCCCCGATCGCTGCCTTGGGATGGGATGGATCACCCGCTGCTGTGCCGGCTGGAATGCAGCCTGGTCCCCTTCCAGGAGAGGCTCCCCATGGCTGCTGGGGAGAAAGAAGGTTGAGCTGCAAAGGGGATCCTGCGAGGGGCATTTGGAGAGGTGCCTTCACGCCCCGCTGCTCCCACCCAGGAGACACGGTCAGGATGCGTCCCATTTTCCATGAGCCATCAGTAAAGCTATGGAAACAGAGGCAACCATAGGAAACTCAAGGGAAACCTGCAGAGGGTTGAAGTTACTATTGCAGGGATGTGCTGACCTTCCAGAGTCACCTTCCAATCTGAGCTGGACATTGCTGGAAACCATGGAAGGGTTCCATGACCCTGGAGAAGACTATACGGCAAGTAAAGTCATTTTTATTCTTCCTATATTTTTGTATTTCTCTGCTCTAGTAAAAAAGGACTGGGAAATATATCTACCTGCCCCCACAAGGACCTCAAATCTTGTTTGCAGTGGTAGGTAAAGGTACGTAAGACATTTTGAATAGCCACTGGCTAAATCAAAAATAGACCCGAGACACCAAACCCATTGCTGTACTAAGGTTGATTTCAGGACATTTCAGCCACAAGAAGTGCATTAGAAATGTACAAAAAATAAAATAAATAATAAAAAAAAAAGCAAGCAAGCATGTAAATATTATGATTCTCTATTTTCAGAATTTAGGACTGAAAATTCAGGCGCGGATTTTTTTTAAAACAAAACGTATGACTTCTCATTTTGAACACGGACAGTTTCCATTTTAAAATGGACCTATAAGGAAGAAGGCTGTGAAAGCAAAAGACTCAAATAATCCTCCAAATGAGGCAAACCGTTTCACTGCTGGCTGGCTGGAGCATCACAAGGAAACGTTTCAACAACAGAAAAAATGACCTAGTCTAATCTAAACGGACTGCCCTCCAAACCCAGTAATTCCTAGAATTCCCAGTGGGAATTCCTCCATGCCATTGCTATATGAATGGTAGAAATACCCACTACCATCAACCTGACCTGGATCCCTCGGTGGGAGATGGAGAACCCCAGACACTGGGACATTCACCTTGGAGGAGGAGCTGCAGAGGAAGGTCTCCAATGGAGGACATGGATGGGCTAATGAGAGCGCTTTGCCAGAGCAAGGGCTGTGATGCCATGAGCTTGTGGAGGGCCAACAGCCTCTTCTTCCCAAGGGAAGCGGACACAAAACCTCCTCGTAACAGGTCCAGCCACTCTCCACAGCTTTTACTCCCTCAAAGGGGAAAAGGAACTACCCACCAGCAGGCTTACAGGGAAGGCCCTGCTGCAAATTTCCAACATTTTGGATGAAAATCTATCAAAGGGAAGGGCAAAAGCAGCCTTTCCTCCTCCTTGGACCCTGCACCTCCAGTTTTGGGGGTCTCGAGTCAGTCACAACAGAGTAACAGCACTCATTGCTTTCCTGTCTCGTTAGAGCTGTGGGTTTCTGCTTCTCACCAGTCTCAAATTTGGTAGAAGGTGTGGGAGGCATTTAGGGTCTTGAGGGACAACATTGTCAACCCAACAATTGTAGAATGACTTGGGATTGCAAGAGTTCTTGGCTGCTTTCTCCTTGTAGAGATCTCCAAGCAGATCTCGGACCCGTCCAGCCCGGATTGGGGGTCTCAGGGATCTCCGTCCCTAAAAACAGAGTCAACAAAGGTCTGGGACAACTTGCTCTTCCCAGGTCTTGTAGCCACTACCACGGGTTACGTGATTAAACAGCAGTACTGAGTTTGCAAAGCTGTCAATTCCATACCTTTCATCAGCACTTAATTCATAAAAAAAATAGAAAAAAAAAATAAAAAAAAAATAAAAAAAAAGCCATACCAGTCCTTAAAAGCTCTGGAGCTGCGTTTCTCATGGCTCCAGTAATACTTACTTACAACATGGACTCTGGCTGCTTTTTATGTAACTGCTGCTCTTAATCAGCTCAGTCTTAGCGGCTCTAACCTGCTCTTGCTTGATTTATTTTTATTTTATTTCTAAAACAAACACAGATTTACAATCTCTCTGATTTCCCAGCTTTTATGCCACTCCACTGAGGCGCTTTAAACATCTCATTTATCTCCCATACGTCGGGAAATTACAACCCCCTCCTCTCCAAACCAACCAAGCAAGCAAAAAAAAAAACCTTCCAGCTAAAATCTGCACAGTTGGAAAGTGTTGATTTAAACAATAACCACATAAGGAGAGACTAGAACCTGAAAACGAACTTTTTTTTTTTTCCGGGTGTTTTTTTTTTTCCCCTCGCGCAGATTGAGCTCTGAGGCTGTTTGTATCAAATGGTGACTTGTTCCAAGGCAGCATCTATTTCTATGTTGCGAAACTGGAAGGAAGCAGCGTGACACATATTTTGCCGTCGCTTGAGAAAGACCGCGCCGTTGCATTTGTTGTAGCACCCGTTTCCCTCTCCTTCCCTTCCTGCCCTTCCCTTCGTCTGTACCGGTGCAAAGGGGCCTGGGAAGCAGCGGGAATAATTTAAAGTACCGGGATTTCCGAACGAGGTTTGGATGGGAAGCGCATGTCGGGATTTTTTTTTTTTTTTTTCCTAATCTGTATCATTTATGAAAAAAATTCTTCCCTGATCAGACAGATGATTTAAGGGTAACGCTCGTTCCTGGTTGATGTGTTTGCTGAATACAAAGGTCTGTACTTAAGAAGAATATCTACCCCTTTTGCACTAGTGAAAGCAATGCTATTCCCCAACATCCTAGTCCGTTTTGCTAATTGCATAATATATTGAATGCAAATAATAGTGGGGTTTTTAACATTTTTATTGCTTTCCACTTCTCTTACATCTTTTCCTCATGTATCTCCTGAGCCTAACGCAATCAGAGACACTTTATGCTACAGTACGTGAAACTAATGGGAAACTTTCTCTTCCCAATTACTAGTTTGTTACGTATAAACAAGCAACTCGCACTTTTCCATAAATAAAAGGGACAATATTCCCCACCTTATAATTATCTTCCACCTTATTTTTTTTTTTTTCCGCTCCGCAATGACATTTTTATTTACCCGCAGAAACCTACGTGAAAATACTGCTGGAAGAACACAATACCACAAGCTGCATCACCTCCTCGTTAGCAGTCGAGGGTCGAATCTTTAATTCCAGATACCACCCAAACACCGCACCAGTTCGCTGTACTTTTAACGAGCAAACCCAGCAATTTAACAAAACATAAAGCGGGCAAACCATGGAAGTCTCCTATGTATTGATGGAAGTGGGGGCGGCGGAATAGTTATAAATCTAAACCTTCCATTCCAGACCACATCCCCGAATGTAAATAGGCACACAAGCATGTTGCTACATATTTTTACAGAAATAATTACAAACAGCCTTATCAGCGGCGGCGAATTCGGCACCGCACGCATCATTTATCCGTTGTGCCCTCTGCTGGATAGAGCACACAAGGCAAGCAATATTATTTCCAATTAATTTTTGGCATCATCGCTTGGCATCTGCTTTAGGAATGCAAAGCGTGAAATTTGTAGTAGCAGGTTTAATATTTGATCCAGCCAAAAATATTTTTGCTACAAGGACTTACCTTTGGTAGCGTTTTCCTCCCCGCTCCCCCCTCCTCCGCTCCGCGTTGTTTCGTTGCCACCGAGCCTTGTTTACGGTCCAAACGAAAAAAATCTGCCACCGAACGCCATACGTGGCAGGAATAATTTCATGCTGTGCAAAATTTGTTTCATTTCACATCCCGTAAGAATAATTACTTAGCATAATGCCACTTAAGCTGTATTTCTAGCTGCAAACATTAAGGAAATGGTAAAAAGCTAGATCCCGGTTGGGAGAAAAAAAAAAAAAAAGGGTATTTAGGGGTCAACGGGGTTTCTTAAAACTAGTCGCTTTTAACACCAGGGACAGCAAGAAGAATTAAAGTGTTATAAATGATGTCACTGAATTTAAAAACACAATAAACCCCAATGTTTTCAATGATACTCGAGGTCACCCGTGTGCTGGGGACCTCGATAGGACACTGCCCGCAGAAATAGAGAACAAAACACCTGGCCCATATTGCCCACGTTTCTCATGTTTCCTGGAATTAAGTTTATTTGAAGGTGACACTTACCCAAAAGGTCCTAAATAAAACAGCAAGTGAAGAAGCTGGATCCTCCTTACGTCGTGTCGTCGACTCTAATCTTTACGTGATGGAAAACAGGACTCTGTATGTTTGGAGGAGAGTCCATGCGATGGATGAGCAGGGTGTTATCGACCAAGTACCCGCATAAGTTGTGCAAAAAATACCTTCTCACTTTGGGGAATTGTCATACACGGCGCCAAAGGAGGCTCCGTCCTCCCCCCTGGACGCCCACAAGAGAGGAAAAATCCCCTTTTGTATCTAGTCAGAATTATTCATGATTCACTCTTCTAGCAAAACCAAACTGCAGTCTTCAATCAAACGCAAGGCTGGCATCATCTGATTGACTTAGCTCAATTAAGTTTAAGGATCAAAATTATGTTTGTGGATTTAAAAAAAAAAATAAATAAAAAAATCCAGATTTCTCGATGCCAAACCACAGCCTGCAATCAAGCAGCAAGTCCTTACTTTTTCTTTCCCAAATGTTGCCAGGAAATAATCACTTACCGAGAATTTCTCTTGAGAAGTACCTCATTGACCTCGTTTTCTAACCAGCAATGACAACGCTCGTGTACACCAAGTATCCAGGCTGACCTTCATCTTCCTCGAGGCCATCGTGTCTCACTCCCCACCAAACCCCACTTTTGCTGTAGTTTGACCAACAAGGATTTACTGATAAAATCCACCGATAAACAGTATGTTTGCCTTGGGTTTGTTCAAAACAAAGGCAAAATCTCAGATTTATTAGAAGCGGGCTGTGCAGGGTCGCTGGATGGATGGATAGAGGCTGTCAATCGCAGTGCACCATCTCCAGCCAGCCCTCCGCCGGCACAAATTCCCCCAGCTCCACTCATCTGAATAAAGTTATTCCAATTTAGACTCATTCCTCGTTTTCACTCTGTTTCGAAAAAGCCTTTATTGAAATGTCAAGTTTGAATATAACAGGAGTGTCAAGTGGCGGCAAGGGAGAAACAATAAATTTTAGGGAAAAAATGGCAACGATTTGGGCACGCAAGTCCTCCTTCTGGCCTGAAACAGGCAGCAGATCCTCCCTGGGGAGGATTTATGAGCAGCGGAGTTCTTCAGATGCTATTTTTTTAAGCAGCCCTCCAAAACCATGCTCCTCTTAAGTGTTTTTTCCCCAAGGTTCAGCCAAGCTGCTGCTGTATCTGACCAGAAACAATGTGTTACAACTCTAAAACACCCAAGAGCCCTCAAACACTCCTAATAGAAGGGACAACACGCGGAGGATGCGGTGCCACCAGTGCCCTCCATCCTCACTGCGTGGTCCTTCATGGCCACGAAGCAACGCCGCAAGCGCTCGCTCTGGCGTCGTCGGGCAGATCCAAACCAAACAGCCTTTCGGAAGGTACTGACAATGATGTCTTCATTCCCTACCGTGAGCGGTGCAGGAGCTTTAGCCGCCTGTTTGCTCAGGTAGCACCGTGCCAAGCTCCCGGTCCTGGAAGTCCCTGGAAAGATGGTGAGGGCTCCTGTACGGGTGGGCTTTGCCGGGGTACACACATCCCAGTGGGAGATGCCGTCCTTAATGCGGGCACCTTGTTTCATGAGTCCCCCCAAATGCAGAGGCTGGGGAACACATCGATAGGATTTTGTGCTCTAAAATCCCCAGCTTGATGACTTCCAGGCCGAGGTGGCCCATGACAACGTCACTTACCACGCATAAGGTGCTTTCACGACCTGGCAAAAGTTTTGTTCTTTGTCTAAAATATGCAATGGGGGACATGGGGAGAGAGGGCAATAAGTATGCTCAAACTAATGCAGCATTTACCAAAATCAACATTAAAAAACAACTCATGTGAGAACATCCAAGTGCCTCCATACTGAAATATCTCCCATCTATAAATCCCATCACCAAACCCAGGGACGACTCCAGGGCAGCCAGAATTGTCCCCGGGCATACGGAAAGCTCAGCATCGCTCTGCTCCACCCTTGAGCGGTTGCAAACCGTCACAAACGATGGTGCCACCTTACAGATCATCTCCCAGGCTGCTGTTGGGAAGCCTGGTCCACCAGCAGGTTTTGGTAATGGATGCGTACACGTCAGACATGTGGATTTCAACTGCTTTTCAGGATTCCCTCTGCCACATCTGGCTCTGTGACTCTCTTTTAAAGAGCGAATATAAGTTGCCAACATCCTCATGAAGGACAAGCCCAACAGTTTAGCAGTTGCCTCTTTTTTTTTTCTTTCCTAATTTTTTTTTAAACACCGCATTGGATCCCAACGGGATTTGTGGGTTTTGTTTTAATGGCGAGGCAAGAATTTGCCGATCCTCCCCGTGGCGAAGTTACTTTCAAGTCAGTGAAAGTTCTTGGCCCACGATGAAAAGTCTTTGCCAATTAGCGCTCAACAACTTCAATTCATCCCTCCTGGTTCAAGATGAGTAGGAACCTAATAAGGCTGCGATAAAAGGGCAAAAGGCACCGAGTACCCAAAGGGGATTAATGGGCTCTTCCATTTATTTGTCTTCCTAACAGCTGAACTGTTACAAGTATTGACAGTCTTCAAACGGCCCGGGCGCCGGGGTCTCCAATGGCCATCTCCAGCTCCCAGGGCCCGAGGGGCGAGGGCTTCCCCCTGGGCGATGCCAAAACCAACAAAGCCCCAGGGATCAGGTAATGAAACTTCAGCTTTTCCCCCCCTCTCTTCTCTTTGAGATTTATTTACTGGCAGCTGACAAGGGGCAAATTCAGCTGGAATTGTGTAGTCAAGGCCCTGTCAAGCCTTCAGAGGCACCCTTATGTCGAATCACCTTCCTGACTGGCATGTCGCTGAAAAGCCCTCGGCGCTGGTCCTTAACAGCTCCCGACAGCACAAAGGACACTCCAGACAGATGCCTACATGGCATCCTGCAGCATTTTAAAAGAGAATTAGTGGTTTTAATTATGGTCGTCGTATGAAAGGAAACCATGCAAGCTCGGCAGGAGACCTTTGATCAAACCCTTTTGCTAGCACAATGCCGCGGAACTGTGACTATTCCTAGCAAGGGGCCTTTTCTCGCTGAATGACTCACCAGTGATCTTTGAATGCAGACAAGTTCCTCGCCCTCCCTCTTCATTAGCGAGCATTTCTATACAGGCCCTATATAGTGCGCGGAGTCTCGGAGCTATACAATGGGGGGGAAAAAAGAATCCCTACAGATTCTGGCCTCTACTTAGGAAGTGCTGAAGGACTCTGAGTGACTTTATTCATTAAAACAGGTTGCTATTAATTAACTGTCATAATAAAATAAAGAACTATTATTTGCATTTCTTAGTGCACTCCCCTTTAGTAATATGTATAAAAGATGCTTGTAACAAAAATGAATTTATATGGGAGAAAAAACCCTCAGAAGTCTTTTTTTTCCTCTTCCCCCCCCCCCCCCTTATTATTTTTTTTTTTTAAGGTTTAGGCAGCAGGAGCCTGACTAATTATTAGGACCGGTTTTGCAAGAGAACAAATAGAGGTAAAACACAAATATGAAAGTAATTAGGAAAATGCAAAATCCTGTTTACTTGGCAACCGATTCATGCAACTGAGACTAACGAAGAGCAAATCAGCTTTGCTTGTTTGATAAACTTAAGGGTGCCACCTAAGAGGAGCTGATAAAAATTAAACTTCTGCCAGCATCCCCCAGCCAGCCTTTTAGCGAACAGGCTCGGAAACATCCCGTGCAGCCGCCTCGCCTACGAGCGCCAGCAAATCTCATTCGAACAGATTCAGGGGGGAAGGAATTCCGTATCTTCCGTCTCCGTTAAAATATCTTTTCCCCCTCGCGACCGGCCACTGGTGATACCTTGGAGCTGAGCACCCAGCGCGGACGCCCGTGTCACAGCATCCGTAGGGACTCGGCACGCGTCAACCGGTTCTGCTCTGCTCCCTGAAAAAGCATCACGGTTTCACCACTCTTCACACCTGGGAAGGCTTTTGCCAGTGGGAAAGTTCTCCTTGCAGTTCGCAATATATTACAATATACGACGATACGTTACTCGACGCGGGCTGCAGGCTGGGGATACCTTTGTCCAGCCCCTCTTTTCTCCCCGAGCAGATAGTGGAATCCACAAAAGCTTCCAATTATTTCAAGACTATGCAGCTAAGGAGGGGCATCTAACCAAGATAAAGAAAACCCTCAGCTCAGTATATTTGCTTGAATGGATTTTCAATAATGCAGGTAACAAAAGCATTGAAAAATCGGATTCCTAATGCCTTTTCTGCGAGGCTGAAGGGCTGAATTTGAGAAGGGAGAAGAAAGCCAGCCCTGAGAAAGCTGCACGGAGGAATGTATGATATTCCCCGGCTCTGTACAAACACTTCTGCGGGGACTGAGAGAAAGGAAGAGATTTAAGTGAGGCACGATCGACCTGAAATGTAGTCAATTACAACACAAAGAGTTAAAATGACACCCCTGAACCGCTCCTCTTCCTTCTCTCCCCTCTGCTCCGTGGCTTTGCGACCCAGAAGCCGTCGCTTTATTTCTTTTTCGTGCTCATTTCTCATCTGCTGTATATATCTCTGTTTGTACGGGAATCGGTTATAGAAGTAACGCGGGGAATTCCTACGGGAATCATACTATATAAATACATCAGAAGGAGAGGGAGAAAAATAAAGGATGTTATTTTGCAACCGGAGTTAGAGATTCCTAGATGGCAGCGTGATTTTTATACAGCTGGCATTCAATGAAAGTCAATCTGGGAAAACTCGGCACTTGGAGAGAACAACAACAAAGTATTCCATACTTTTAAAGGGATCTATTAGGAGTAGTAGCCACGCGAGCCTAAATCTGTGCCTACGTGCACCTCAAACCAGAGAGCAACAGAGCATCCGCACGCAACACCCCTCTCTCCCGCGCAAATCCTGCTCTGCTCCTCCCGGCCGCTGGGAAGCTTCCAGAGGTGACACTTGGTAACACGACCTTTCCAGAAGGTACTTTCTTCTTTGAAAATTTCATTAGTCCGAAAGAAATCCTGGCCTGGCATCAACTTCCCTCCCACAAAACCGCTGGGCTGAGATCTCACAGAACCAAGTACGGCAATTTTGACAAACACAACTTTCCACTAACAATAGCCGAGTTTTGGGTCTGTTCGAAGCATTTGAAGGACACGTCAATCGACATTTTGAAAGATGTGCTGGTTTATGTCTTTTTTTTTTTTTTTGAAAACACATAGCTGAGCTCTTGTTAACTGAGTTGCTTTGGGGTGGATCTTAAAGTAGGCCGGATTCATGCTTGGTTAAAGCCCCTGAGATCTCTAAAATTGCAGTTCTGGCATCCCTGGTACCTGCGAGGACGTGGCAGAGTAGAGGAGCGTTATGGGCTCACAGGAAAAGAGGCCGCGGGATAGATGCCATGAGCCACGGGGCCAGCAGTGTCCCAGGGGAGCTGGTCTGGTGTCCTCACGCAGGGTCTCACCACCACAGTCCCTCAGCCCCAGGTGGAGGCGGCGCAGGAGATGCCAGGCTGCTGCCTACAGTCACGGTGCTCTGCAAGGGAAAATCCACAAGTTGCTTGCTCACTATTGGAAAAGCAGCGCAATGAAGTCTTATGCCAGCATAAAACCCCAATGTAACGAAAATAAACGTCCCCGCAAAGCAAGGGAGGCAGAAAGAGCTGGGTTGGTCTCTACCCCCCATCCCACGCCAGGAGGACATCATGTCTGCAGCACAGGAACAGCCAAGGAACAGTGAACGATCACGCTCTCGTGAAGGGCACCATCCCACATCCTTGTCCTGATGGAAACCTACCCAACGTTGCTGCCCCGCGGCCGCAAAAACCCCCAGACACAGCACAGCTAAAGAAAAATGGCGGCAGAAAACCTCTTGGCTCAGGAACAGAAGAAACACTTAAAGAATAAAGACGCTTTTTGCATCTGTAGAGGATGCTGCACTCATAAAAAAATTTCAAAGATCTTCACAGTACAACAGATTCGCAGGTTTCTTTTAAAAGAAAACTCTCCTTTTGAAAACCCAGTATTTTATTTAGTGGTGAGTTCGTGTCTTCTCCACCCCACCGCCCCCCCCTCCCCAAAACAACACAAACAGTTCATTTGGCAACAGCAATCGAAGACCAAACACCACACGTGATTTCCTCTCCGCTGCCATTTTAAAGCCATTCTCACGTTGGCAAAGGACTAATTCAGACTTTCAAGTCCCGACTGCAAAATTTCAGCACTTCAGCGGGCGGGGGGAGGACCGGCCGCTACCCGGCTCCCCGCCTCGCGTCGGCTTTCATCCTCCTCAGCCCCTGCAGCTCTTTCTTCAGGTGCTTCACCGCCTGCAGAATATCCCGCCGCTGGGGATCGTCCTCCGCTTTCTGGGCGTAGAGAAGGAAATGTTTCACGGTTTCGGAGAGCAACGCTTCGGGATCCGCATCCACCCGATGGAGACGCAACATCCTCTCGCAGGCGATGGCGTAGTTTTTGTGCCAGTTCACCGGGTGATTTGGATGAGAGTTGACAATTTCTTTGTACGACTGTTAAAGAGACAGAAAGAAAAAAGAAAACGGGGGGGGGGGGGGGGACACAACAACACAAATTAATTGAACACATGGGACCAACAGCTCTTAACAGTGCTTCAAAACTGACTGTAAAGGAACAGATGCTATTTAGACGGCCAAGTCCAGAGTGGGAGCATTTCTGTAACTCACTCCGTGCAACACGCAATAGTGTGAATCAGAAATCTAAGGGGGGGGCTGAAACGTGTCCCCTCCTACAGCAGCTGTTTGTTTAGAAACGCTACGGATGACGGCGGTAACCCCACCGCACATTCTGCGCTTCCCCTGGAGAGGTGTTACACCAGGCTGGGGGGAAGAAAAAAAAAAAATATTAAAAAAAAAAAATGTAACTGCCGCGCCTGGAAAGACATTTATTTACTCAATATTTCAGGAGATCAGGACATCTTCCACAGGACTTAAGCAGTCTGTTGACTCGAGTGGGAATATTCAAGAGCTCAACAGCAGGCAGGCGCCCGAGAACTCTGCAGAACGGCAAAAATCACAGGAAAATGGGCAAGAGTTGAAAGGAAACTATTTGTTGACTCTTCGCTGGGGTTTGAAACACTCTTCCTCTCTGCTGACGCACACCCATCGTTTTGTGCATCTGTTGGCATCTCGGGCAGTCCGGTATTTCCAGAGATACCTACACCCGCTTATACGCCAAGGGAGGTTTAGATTGGATGTTAGGAAAAATTTCTTCACCGAAAGGGTTGTCAAACATCGGAATGGGCTGCCCAGGGAAGTGGTGGAGTCGCCATCCCTGGAGGTATTTAAAAGACGGGTAGACGTGGTGCTGAGGGACACGGGTTAGTGATGGTTTTGGCAGTGTTAGGTTGATGGTTGGACTCGTTGATCTGAAAGGTCCTTTCCAACCCAGGCGATTCTATGGGTGTTATTCTTTGGTGCAAACTGCAGCAGAATTAATCTGCAGCGAGAAGACTGTGGGATTTTACACTTGCTGGCTCAGATGCAAGACTGTGTAATGACAGAGGGGACAAGTGCATAGAGGGGACTTCAGGACAAGCAGTCCCTTGGCTTGGGTTTGGAGCCCAGCACAGACAACGTAATTATAGCAAAAGCAGGGTGTCGGCTGGTCGGCTTTTGGCATCCTCCGTGACCGAGGGGGCAAGTAGGAATGGATAAAATCCCTGAACAAATCTCTTTGAAACTGCTGTGCTCCCGGTTCGGATGAGCAAAGGAGAACGCAGATTACAGGATTGCCGACCTATATGAGAAAACACCGTGTTTCTATGGAATCGAGAAATTAAAAAAAAAAAAAAAAAAACAAAAAAAAACAAAACAAAAACAAAGAAACAATAAAAAAAGGACAGAGACTGCAAGGATCATTTCTAAGCAAAATATGACTTACGGTGTACGCCAAGGTGTAAAGTTGTGATTTCATTTCCGCAGTCACACTGGCAGTTTCTGCAAGGTCAAATATAAAGAAAGCTGTTTTCATCCTAGAAAAACAAGAAAAACTTCCATATAATAACTGCTTCATGTAACCAGCTCACATGGTTATACGTATCTTCAACATACCCACATATGGGACAGTACACCAGCATCTCCATTTAAGTCATCTGTGATACAAACTTCTCTCCGTGATGTATTTTCTCACCCTATGTCCAAACTACCCTCTGCTCCTTTGAGATATTTGGAGCAAAACCTTCCAGTGAACAAAATCACCACTTTCCTGAAGGATTTTTTGGAGGCCTTGCACCCTTCATCACATTCTGCCAACCTTTTCCTTCCAAAGCTTGGCACATTTAGATCCAATAAGGCCACGCACCATCGAGCTGCCTGCTTTGGTGTGTATTTCCACCCCAGTGAGTTGGCATCACCCACCGGCTGTTGGAAGGGAGCAAAGGAGCATCACCTGGCTTGCCACATCTCCTCGTTGGCGACAGCTTCCCAGGAAGAGGGCTTGAAACTAAACGGGAATAAGAATAAAATTCGGCCATCAGATCCACGTCGCTGTGTTTCACCCACCACGCAATCGACCCTTCTAACCCAAGCAGATACAGACCCCCCCCAAGCAGAAGAAAACCCGTCATGAAGGCTATGGCTCTGACAGCAGGGAATTCAGCTCACCCTCGGTCATTCATAAAACTTTATTCCTCCCTCTCCATAGAAGGAGCCTCTGGTCCATCAGGTGTTTCACAGCATCCTAGATATCCTCAAAGGGAGAGATGCTTTTTACCACCCATCACAGTTCAGTCTATGACATTTAAAGCTTTGGATGTCCCAAGCCCTCAATGTTTTTTGGTTCCTGATCAAGTTTTAAGATTGGAATTGGACCTAATATTTGACTAGAAACGTCCTCTCCATTTTTAACGCTAATAAAAATACCACATGCGGATTTGTTATGTTTCAGAACACAAAACGTTACGATTACAGCTCACGTTTTATTTCTCTATGGATGTGGCAGATGCTGGTGGAAGAATGATGAGCAGGAAGGAGCAGAGTCGTGCCTCTGCCTCGTACCTGCCGTAGTCTTCAGTCCAGTTATAGAGATTTCTTGTAAGACGAATCCACTCTTCTGGGTCAAAGGCAACATCGGAAGGAACCAGCTTTTCACACGTACCCCACGGCCGGAGTGAATAGCTCCTCCTCCAGGTTGAGTCCCCTTCATGAAGACCTATGCAGACAAACACTTCCTTGCTGCCAAAAAACCCCAGAAAGAACAATCGTGAAGCCATGCCAGAGACCGTGGGCCACCCCGTGTGCTTGAGCAAACCACGCGCCCCACGCCAGGGGACAGGTCTTAAGCAGCACAACGTTTTCTGCGGCACGGATACCCGTCCAGACCATTTCACATCGGAAAGGGCATGGCTCTGCGTCAGCCGGCAAACCAGCTCTCCCGCTGGAAGCGAATACCCCATCTGGCACTGCACATCTTGTGCTGCCAGCACAGGAGACGCATCCTCTTCCCTGCGTTGGACCTCACGAAGGTGCCAGAAGCCGTAGGAGAAGCCCGTTTCTTCCCGGTGGCACCCGGTAAATGCTCTTCTGCCTACACACACTCGCAGGGCTCACCCTGGCTAGTCTAAATGCAGATGCTATTCTTATTCATGTGAGTATCTAATCCTTTCTCCACTCTTCCTAAGCTATTTTTATATGATGATTATTCCTGGAATACATTCATTCTATGCTAATCAGTTGGCCACAACGTTCACGAAGGAGAAGCAGCAGCAATTTGCTCTCCAACCATCATCGTTTTGAGTACACGGGAACGTTCCTTTTTTTTTTTTTTGTGATGAATTGTATCATCAACAGCAACAAAAAAAATAATCAGTAAATACTCTCCGCCGATCACCTCCTTATTTTTCTTTCCTAAAAACCAAACCGACCTCAAAACAACAGGCAACATTATATCCGGATGGAGTTACTTCTGCACAGATATTTGCTTTAATTGCAAAAATAATCTCACCACCGGGGAGGAAGTCAGTGGAGAAAATTGGTCTTTTGGATGCAGTACCAAGCTGTTCCATAAACAATTTCAAGGAAAAAAAAAAAAAGGTCGAAGAGTCTAGGAAAGCTGTTACATATGAAAGAAATGCTTACTGTTTATTTACTTCGAGGAAACGATGGAGATTAAAAGCAAGCGTCCCATCGGGTAATACTCCTTCCACAGGATTCCACCGGTTCCCAGGAAAATAAACGCCAGGTAAATGCTTTGCCAGCTTGGGTAAATACCATTCATAAGTCATCATCTATCACCGAAAATATAAGCAGAATTAAAACAAGAAACAAAGATTTCATCCATTTTCCATCCAGGAGCCGCAGCAAATGGTTTCTGCGGGAGGAATGACTCTTTTTGCTCAGTTATTTGGTTTGGTTAAATATGAGGCGTTGGGGATCGGGGTTTCCCAACAAGTCACAAATTCTTGTGGCCCAGCCAAGTGCAGGGACCCATGTGGCAGTGGAAGTGTCGGTGTCCCCTTCTGTAAGGGGGATATTTCTTCTCCAGTTTCTCAGGAAAAAAAGGAAAGAGTGCAAACACCACCCAGGGACACGCAGCACCTCTGTTTTAATGGAAAAAACTAGAGGCAGAGATCTGCAAAACCACCTTTGGGGGACCAAGATAACAGAAGGGATTCAGGGAATGAGGCTTGGCGTCGTAAATCCCTTGGGAGAAACCCCAAAGCCTCATCGCCCACGGGGCAACTGCAGAGCTGCTGCCCTCCAGGCTGCTCCCAGAAGCCTTCTGCTGCCCCGACATCTGTATTTCGGGGCAACCCCAGAAAACAGCGGGGCCAAAGCCTCCTCAGCCAGGCAAACCAGCCCTGTGCCACGTCTGGATTATCCGCTGTGATAAAGAACTTGGGCTTCCCCTTCTCTCTACCCGCTACTGGCTTTTGGGGCTTGAATGGGACTTGCACACCATGCTCTGTCCCAGAGCCACCCATAACCCTTTAAAAAAACCGAATTTTATTTCTGCATCATTAGTTCTATTTGAACAAAGAGACTCCCTCAAGAAGAGAAAGGAACAACTGAACTTTCGCTTCCTATTTTTAAATCTGCCTGTTGCCTCTTTTAATATTACTTTCTCAACCTACCTCCTGGTCCACTAAGGTGATATCTGGCCTCATCCCCTCGCAATAATGAAGATAACGAAGAGCGTTCCCGGGTAAGTCTCCTCTTAGCAAGATCACTGCACCCGTCGGCATGGAGGACAGCAGATTCCTTGCAAACTTATCAACAACGTAGTTGTTGCTCTGATCACAAGCGCTTAAGAGAACAGATAAAAAACGGTATCTTAAAAACAGGTATTTGCATGGCTTTGCGTATCTTCAGAAGAATTTTATGCAACCGGCATTGACAGCTGAAGTCTTTTGCCCTGGTGAGATCTTGCTGAAAAGCATCATCTCCATTTACAGAGAAACCAAGATACAGAAAAGGGGCGTTTACACTACAGTCTCCCAGAAACCAGCACCAGAGACATGAGCCGCTACGGTTTTGCCAAAATACACACTCACTGCATGCCTTCACCTTAATTCTGATTTTTTTGCTTGGGCTAAACCTAAAGACTTACTAGTCGGAGCTGGAAGCGCCAGTACAACGATGGTACTGTAAAGCGTTTGAAATCAACCCCATCCTTCAAATGCTTTTAATTAAGCACTAAAAAGCCATGGTTTTGTAGCATCAGGCGGAAGCAGATTCACATTACCTGAGATTAAAACCTTTTCGTTAAACAGTGGTGTGTGCACACACTCCAGGTATGGAGTCAAGAAGAGGACACTCCGTGACGTGGTTCAGGACACGAGCTGTGACTGGCTCAGCTACGGACCAGCCTTTGGGAAAAGATGTGTGTATGAAGTTCTGCGTGTTCTACACTTTACCAGTTGGCCAACCTCTACCTGAGCATCCCTACTGCTACACTGATCCCTACCCGAGTCACTGCAGAGTCTTTGCTGTGGTTATGGGATAAGGAAGGCCTACACTACAGAAGTAACTCTTCAAAAAGGAAAAAACATAAGAAAAAACCCAGGGCACAAGGTTTCCTGAAGCAAAGCAGGGGAAGGAGGTGACTGTTCACGTCAAATGAATTCTGCAAGCCTCCTTAGGAAATAAAAAAAAGATTTACGAGTTTCTTTCATTAGAAGTTTACTTATCTATACAGTTTTCTTCCTTCAATCTACACAACACCCCCTTTTACAGCCTGGAATTGGTGCTTGGTGATTTTGAGGGAGATCAAACAAAGGAGTCCCGCAGACTGTGGCCACGCAAGCTTAGGTGGGATGTGAAAAGTGCCTTTCCCACTTCCAGACAGGGACAGAAACCCGAGGAGCAGGGACGGGGGGGTTTTAGAGCATCGCCCTCATCCGCACGGCACCCCGCAGCCCCGCGAGGGCTGCACCAAGACACGCGCCCGGGGGATTCGTTACCTGTAATTTGCCCAAATTTGAGAAGTGACAAGAGCGAGAGCGGAAAGCCACTCCATCCACGGCATTGCCCGGCTGGCCTCCAGCACGGCGTTCCCGACCGAGGCGAGCGCGGCCAGCCCCAGCCCCGCCAGCACAGCCACCACCGCGCTGCTCTGCAGCCAGAACCGCTCCACCTAGGGAACAAAACCCCACAGACCCTACCTCTGTCGCCCCAGCTACGAGGAAAAGGGAATAAGTAGCCGTATTTTCGCACCTCGAGCAGCTCCAAGGCAACCGCCTGCTCCTCACGAGGCGGTTTTAAGGCTTCTTCCAAAAATCAACCCGTCGGAGCAATTTTTGGAGCGCAACTTACCACGCCCAGAAACAGAGGTTTTGTAACATCCAAATTTGCTCTCCAAGCGAAGAAAAGGGAATAAAGACAGAGCATTCCAGAGAAGAGCCAGATCACAGGTGATTTCTGCTGCTTTGTCCTGTTAAAAAAAAAAAGTAAGTAGCACTCTAGTAGCACAATGAAAAAGAAGACAAAAGTGTCACGTGCTTGAAAACCGCTCTCTCTCTGCATACCTTTAATACAAGGAGCTGATGAGCCTTTCTTTACCTTTGCAATTTATGAAAAATTCTGTTTTCGAAAGCACAAAACCATCAGGCTTTCAAGATTTTTAAGCCTGCCGTCTACAAAGCCACAGGGTTACCAGGAGCAGGGATATTTTGCTCTTGGTTAGTAGACGACCACGGAAATTTTTGCGCCAGCAAGCAGAAGGCAAAGCAAGCTGCCCGCGCGGTCAGTAATAAGGAAGTGCACGTCACAGCAAATATTCTCCTCCAACTTACGGCAGCGCTGTGCTCACACAGGCCACGAGCGCCAGGGCGAGGACGGGAAGCGAGAGCTCCGACTTCATCTGCGCCAGCTGGAAACTGCGGAGAAAGCAGTGCATGGATGGATGCATCATCCCCAAATCATAGAATCATGTGTTGGGTTGGAAGGGACCTTTAAAGGCCATCTAGTCCAACCCCCCTGCAGTGAGCATGGACATCTTCAACTAGATCAGGTTGCTCAGAGCCTCATCCAGCCTGGCCTTGAATGTCTCCAGGGATGGGGCTTCCACCACCTCTCTGGGCAACCTGGGCCAGTGTCTCACCACCCTCAGCGTAAAGAACTTCTTCCTAATGTCTAATCTAAACCCACCCTGCTCTAGTTTAAACCATTGTCCCTCGTCCTATCGCTACATGCCCTTGCAAACAGCCCCTCCCCAGCTTTCCTGTAGGTCCCCTTCAGGGACAGGAAGGCCGCTATAAGGTCTCCCCGGAGCCTTCTCTTCTCCAGGCTGAACATCCCCAACTCTCTCAGCCTGTCTTCATAGCAGAGGTGCTCCAGCCCTTCGATCATCTTCGTGGCCCTCCTCTGGACCTGCTCCAACAGGTCCATGTCCCTCTTGTGCTGAGGGTTCCAGGGCTGGACACAGTACTCCCGGTGAGGGTCTCACGAGAGCAGAGTAGAGGGGGAGAATCACCTCTCTCCATCTGCTGGCCACGAATCGCCCCTTGCACTCAATTAAAGTGTCAAGAGAAGCAGGGAATAAGCACAACATAACATCTTCCCATTTGGCTGTGATTAAGTCTACCTGAAATGGCAACAAGCTCGCTTTACGTGTCAGGATTTTGAATGAAAAATCACTGGGGAGGGGGATCCAGCATTTTTCCTTCAATGGGGAAGACAGACGGACATGCGTGCTGTCCCTGCGCCAGACACACACGGCCCCAGCTCTGGTCCAAGCCGAGGAAAGGCAGGACAGGAGCCACTTTGGCCAAAATCACAGCAGCAGCAACAGGTCTCTCAAGATTTTACTCACACCAGCATCTCTCTCATATTGGATCCTGTCTCGGACTTGGCCTAGATTAAAAAGAAAGAAAACCCATGAGAAACCCACACGCTGATTGTCATGTCACTGGGGCAAGGAAAAGTCTTCTCGTTCTCTGTTTGCAGAGCCCTGAGCAGTCAGGGCTCCTCAAAACTCCTTCAGGTGGTACCCCAAGGTGGTCACAGGGAACAGGAATTGCTTCAAACAACAAAAAGACAGCAAACTCTGTTAAAACCTTCATTGCAAGATTCTCTCCTACGTTCTTGTTTTCCATTATGCCCCTGTGCAGGGTTTACCACCTGGATAAGCATTTTCACGAGGTGCTACCAACCCATTACCCTGTGACTCGAGCACATCATATGGCTTAGCTATATCATAGAATCATTTAGGTCGGAAAAGACCTTTAAGATCATCGAGTCCAACTGACCTAACACTGCCAAGTCCACCACTGAACCACGTCCCTCAGCACCACGTCTACATGTCTTTTAAATACCTCCAGGGATGGTGGCTCAACCACTTCTCTGTTCCAATGCTTGACAACCATTGCAGTGAAGAAATTTTTCCTAATATCCAATCTAAACCTCCCCTGGTGCAATTTGATGCCATTTCCTCTCATCCTAGATATCTGCACGGTGCAATTATTTTCTGGGACATCTCCCCACAGGCTGAAACAAGCACGTGAGCCTCAATTCCTGCTTTCTTACCAGACTCATCCCTGTCCCCTCTTCCCTGATGGAGAGATTTATATGAGATACATGAGAACTTTCATTGCAGAGATTTGCAATGCATGGCACAAGTCCAGGAAGGAAGTCATTCTCGGTGGAGGTGAGGAATTACCTCCATAGGTGCTTGTTGGAAAAGTGGTGGCTACCAGATGAAAGATAAGGTAAACGGATCCAGGAGGTCTGGAAGGAATATTTGATCTCAATAAAAATGGAACAGTTAATTGCAGTCAAGATTTAATTATAAGATAAAAGTGTTAGAGGATGGAGAGCCAGCCCACAGCTCCTGAAGTACCGCTGCTACCTCTCTGTTCCTTGCAAACCCCCACCTTGGTGGCAGCCAACGGCTTCTGGCCCCAAACACATCCCTCGCTGGAGATGACGTTTCTGATCCTGCTTAGAGGTAGAACCCTCTCCCGAGTCTTCTCTGTTTTATTTTGAACCTGCCTGCCCTTAAAATGGAGCTGTGGGATGCAAGGGTCATCCGTCCATCCAGGCAGGGCCCTGGCGTTAACCCAAGTGGTGTCGGGACCAAACGCTTGGATTTTGCCGCACTTATTGCTCCTGCTTCAGACGAATTCATCCTAAATGTGATTTGTGGTGTAGGATTACACGCAGTCCATCCCTAAGCCTCTTGAACATCAACTTGAATTCATCACATTTGATGGAGAAAGGAGTTAAGGGATTTGCATGCCTTGGTATTGCTCTGCCCAACGGAGTCTCATTCTCAGGAGACGGCTGGGAATAGGACAACAGGGGAAATCTCAGAAGTCCTTCAGAGGGTGAATCTTATCTCGGTAGGAGTTTTTGGAAATATTAAGTGCAGCAGCAGGAATTATCAAGTCTTTCGCCTCACATCCTACAACCATCCAGCTTTCTGAGAAGGCTGTAACGGAATGGCAACGGTGCTCGCTGCATCACATTGGCTGCACGCGGGGGCTTAATTTCTAAGGACATGGGGCTTCAGGACCCCAGAAAGTGACCCAATATGTAGACCATACCTTTTTCTCTGCTTTCCCCCAGTGGTGCGACTTCCCAGCCCTCTGCACTGGAACCTCTGGAGCAGGAAGGACATAAAGGGTGCTGGGCGCTTGCTTTCCTTGGGTGGCCAGAGCCAAACATCTAAATCGGGGCTGGAGGAGGCCGATGCAAACCCTGCGCTCTACAGGCAACCATGCAATACCTCCCTCCCTTGGCAAGAGGACAGACCTCAAATCAGAGGTTTCTGAGACCCCTCAAACCTACCATTCATTTGAATTCAAGTGAAGAGGAATCTTTTCTAAAGGTACAGCAATGAAAACTGCTTGCGGGCTTTTTAAATAGCTGAGCTTAAAATTAATTAAAAAAAAAAAGACAATTATTTGTCTTAAAACAAGAAAAACACAAAATTGGTGTCACCATCTCCCTCTTAGCACAGTTTGCTCTTTGGGCTCTTACAAATACGAGACAGCCGTACAGCTCCCCGTAAATAACACCACTCGCCCCGTAAGGGCAAAGAGAATTACTTCGTTGCTTTCCCAGCCACGTGATCCATTCCCAGAAAACCCAACGGATCAGAAGGCCAAAATCAGAAATAAATTTTTAAAAAAGAAAACATTGTCAAGTTCTGCCTCTGCAAGCCATTAAGTGTCACAAATAGAAAGGTTCTGCTATTGCGTAAGTTAAAATAAAGTCATTTAGAAAATGACCCTTATTTACCAGATTGAATGTCCCATATTCTTCCCTGAGAAAGTGGGTCAAAAATCCTTGAAAAGTCGTCTGGTCTCCCCATGTCCAACGGGCTCGATTGAGGTAGGACGACGCCGGCAGATAGAGATAAGGCAGCAAACCAGCCAAGAAGCATAAACCCAACTTCAGCAAATGGCCTAGGGACAATTCCTGCACCAAAATATGTCATATTGCATAACAACGTTTATTTTAGTTTAATCACGCTGGAACTTCAAGAACAGATAAAGAAAAAACATCAAATATATTTACACAGAGCTGATCTCTCAATTTATAGTAAGTCCCTACAAAATGCTATGTTAAACCTTACGATTTTGTGGATTACTAGGAAACTGCATCAAACTGATCTCCTTTGCATGGCAGGGTGAAATTTAAGTGAAGCAAATAATATTAGCTAGGACTCATGAGTATCACACTCATTGCATCTTTCACATTTAAATCATGGCATGACATGCATAGATGGCTGAAGCACTGCAAGGCTGAGATAACCCACTTTGCAGCGATTAAGAGTTGGCTGGTATTCCATCTGGCAAAAAAAAAAAAATTTAAAAAAAAAAAAAACAAACGCTGCTCTAGTACAACTACACACACCATCACCATCATCAGGAGTCGGTTCTGCCGTTTACTTTGTCGAGATTACCCTGGCTAAATTGGATAGGCCAACTTTTGGGGTGGGATTTTTCAAGACTGCCTAAGGGGTCAGGAAGACGAGACTTTCAAAGGGACTTCTGTGCCTAACTCCTTTAAGTGCTTTGGAAAATCCCACCCCAGAATATTGCACGCTTGCATTAGCGTTAGCCACTGCCCTGTCAATCAAAGCGCTTCCTCGGCAGTTGGGGTTACGGGGAAGAGGCACCATTCGGAGTGATGATCTACAGAGCAGAAAAAGTAGCTTGGTAACAGTGGTGGCCACAGTTCCTTCAGAAGAAAGCTGGCTCTTTTTTACTGAAAAAGGCACTGTTTTCCATCAAATATCCTTCTCATTAGCCGGTTTTCTGCAGCAAGTACTACTGAGCTGCCTAAAGTATTATCCCAGGAATGTTATATCGGCACAGGATTGTCCTTGCTGGAAATCACAGAGGTCTCTGGATCTCCCCGGTTAAAAAAAAACCCAAAAGCTCTATTTAAAGAACACAAACACATTGCAGAAGTGAGTCTTCATTGCATTAAATATCTAGACAGAAAGGGGTTTGCTGGAGACGCTGAAGAGATTTTGGATCGAGCTTCTCTGAGTTACATCTTCTCTCTTGCAGCTCACACGCTTCACTCCAGGCTTAGTTATTATACCCCGTGCCATTACCCGGAATCACATCTGATTTATTAGGTCACGGGTGGAAAAATACAGGCAGGACTGGCCCAGCGGAAACCTGCCCAACTGTCACCTTCAGGGTGGCAAAAGAGAGCGGGGGGAGGAGTAGATGGAGGCTTCTCAGGGCCACTTGCAATGTGATCAGAGCATCTGCTCTGTTTGATTGAGATGTGCAGTTTTCAGGCAAAGTCGAGTTTCTACAACATGTCTGCATCCAGCCTGACGCACTGACCCACAGAAGACCACCTACAGAAGACAAGAGCACTGCAGGGCCCCTGAACGTCACCCGGGAGCCTCAAGCAGATGGGTACGTATCACCTTCAGAAGCCAGGCGTGCAAAAAGGTGTTTTCGCCTTCTTACGCAATGAGCAAGTTTAATAAAGGGGTGTAGAAGGAGGGACATCTTGAGAACGAGATCTCCACTAGCATATTTGACTGCACCAGGGGCTTGCAGTTTCACCAAAGGTCAGCCTTCCTTTGGTCTTTTCCAGCTGCCACGAGCCAGGTGCTCTTCACCTGAGAGCTGATCTCTTGTAGGATTCTCAAGTCCTGGCTGCATCAGAGTTGGAGGCCACCGAGCCTGGCACATCCCAAGGAGATGCTGAAGACGACTTCCCCCTAGAGACAAGCCTCTGCACACTTCTTGCCATGCTGCTTACTCTGGCTGCACCTTCAACTATCAACAGCAGTGGCAAGATGCTCTGCAACGAGCGGACACAGCTTTCGTTTGCTACCACCAGGGAATCAACGTCAACGCGTCTCCAGATGAGTTGATGGCATGAGAAGGCCAGTGCCATCAGGCAGGAGAAGCACCGCACGTAGACTGCACATGCCTGTGACTTCTCACCAACAGGTATTTATCTGCTTTCCTGGTTGGTAGGTCATTGAACGTGCTCTTATTTCCTACAGGCTGAGCAGTTTTTAGCTCCAAGTATCGGTCTCATGGTTGCTCACAGGGTATGTGCAAGCAGCTGGGGCAGAAAGTTCTCCTGTGCCAGGAGACACGGGCAGGTCACAGACGGCTGGTGTGAGTAAAGCCCCTAAATCGTGATCGGTGGATCCTCTGGTGTCAGACCGATGGACTGTAACTTCAGTGGGTTATGACCAACTTGATTGGACAGACCACTGACAGTCCCTCTTTGTACATCAGCATGGAAGGGGCACAAGTGCGTGGAAAGAAGAATTACTCACTGCCTTACACAAATAGAGGTATGGGTCAGCAAAATACGTACCGTCTTTCTGAAAAGCCGGGAGAGAACCCAAGGCACGATACAAGCGATATAAAGCACTATCGTGTGCTGATTGCACAAGCTGAGCCCGCAGCAAAAGGCACCAAGTTTAGAGATCTGAAAGGGAAAAAAAAAAAAAACCAAACCAACAATACATTCACAATTACTCTTTACAGTTTGCAAAAACATCCAGAGACCAAAAAAGCATCAGTGCAGCAATTACCGGAGAAAGGCAAATACATCGGTGAGCACCGGCCAATTGTAACACAGACAACGCAGGCTATTTTTGATTATTCACAGGGAGATTCCATTTGTTCAAGAGAAAACGTTCTTTAAGAAGTGTCCAGCTGAACGGCTACATCCCCATGCACACGGAGATCCTGTTTAGCACCACCACGTCATAACGGTGTGATGGGGTCCAATTCCCCAACCCCTGCTGCAACAGGGGACACTGCCCAGCAATTAACTCCAAATGACGCAAATTTTTCGGAAGCCATACCCTAAAATAATGCCATTATATACAGAGACGTCATTTTACATAACAGGAATGATTTTTTCCCTCTTCTTCAGGCACAGAGGACTACAGTCAGGGCTACACAAACTTCCTAAGCAAAGGGGATTAAATGGGATATCCCTTGTTAGTCCAAAAGTGCATTTTCAGAGCAACCTCAGTAATTTTTCAAGTGTATTGATGAGCTCCAAGCACGCCCCCGAAGATGTTTGCACGACCATCTGATTTATGCAAAGCGCTGTGAGCTTGCTGTTGGCTCCTCCAAGGCGTGGGATGCCAGACACCCAAAAAAAAAAAACCATCGAAGCAAGCTCCTTAACTGCTTCTGAAAATCCCACTGGAAATCGGGCACGCGAAATGCGGGAGCAGGTTGGAAAAATGCCCAACTCCATCTTCGTGGAGTTCAAGTTGTAGAGATCTTGGGACAGTACTCATCAGAAAAGAAAAAAAAAAATTATATATAAATGCAATGGTGAAACAAGGTCTCTATAACCACTGGTAAAACACGTTATTTGAGAACTCGCAAAGCTGAGTAAACTACCACCGCGGACTCCTGAAATTCTAGCCTAGCCCGACAAAAATCCTTTTATTCACACAATTTACAGGATTCACAGCAGGCAAGTCTGGGAGAGAAGAGATCAGATGGTCAGGGAAACAGAAGTAGAAAGAACAAGACCGCTGAGGAAAAATATCACTTGGCTGCCCAGTCTGTTTATAAAGTAGAGAATATGGCATGAAATTTAAAGTCTCTGTATTTAACAATGCCATTATTTTAGGGGGACACTTAATTTCCAAAGAAGAACGGATTGAAAATTTGGTCATTTCTGGTTTTCAGTAGAAACCTGGGGTTCTGGCTAGATGAAGTTTTCTGTAAAACATATCTCTTTACCCCAAGGGAAAATAATCAGTTCTGAAAACGAGAACTTGGAACACCCACAGCCTGGTTTGAGTCCTTGGTGCAGGAAACCAAACTTTGCACTAAAACATTTAGAGGAAAACGATTTTGCTTTTCCTGTTCCCAGCCTGCGCGTATCAAACAAGCCAACCCCAAACCCATCCAACAGGTGCCAACTCAACCCTTAGGCAAAATGCACGGGATTTTCAGTGGTTGGTGCTTTTTGAACATCCAGGTAGGTCAGGGATGGACACCACCCAGCACAGGTGCTGAACCAAGTCCCCAGATTTGGCCCTCTTTCTTTAAACAAAACTAAGCGCTAAACGAACAGGAAATTAAAGAGACAGTGATGACTAACTGAAAAAAAAAATAAATAAAGAACTATTCACTTTGCTTGAGATGTTTTACCTTTGATCTCTCCTTTGCGGTGGATGCTTCCTCAAAACGCACAGTGAGAGCCATCAGCAGCCCCACAAACAGATTGTTTAAGCTAAAAACCTCCGCCGCGATGGACCACTGCCATGTTAGACGAGAAAATGAAAACACCCCCGCAGCAAGGATTCCTCCAGCATATGAGCCAGAAAGCCTGCAAACACAGATAACATGAAATCTTCTTTTCCAACAAAAAAGCCTACTTTATTGTCCTCCTCCTTTTCTTTTTTTTTTTTCCCTTTTTTTAAACATACTGTAGCAGCAGAAATGATGACTGCCACCCAACACCCTGCCAAAACATTATATGGTTAATATCTTCCTAATAATTTCAATTAGGAAGAGCAGGCGTTAGCCAGCCCGTCTATTTGCAAGCCACCCAACGCCAAAGAGTCGGCGGCTTCTCGGAAGCGCCATGAAAACTTCCACTATTGAATTGGATTCAGAAACCCCGATGAGCGATGGCCCGGCGCGTCGTGGTCCCCCGAGCCAGGGAGTCACACCTCTAACGGGATGCTCTCTGCTGGAGGAGATGCCAGCAAGGGTGCAGCCTTAAATTCATCAAGGCGCTGAATAAAGAGCGGATTAGAGCTATTCATGATGGACAGCATTAACAGAGCTTTCCTGGGGTGGGGCTGTTCAGTGTCTTGGGGGTGGGTGAGGATTGTGGCGCCCGTGGTCCCGGCAGGGAGAGGTGCCTGTTGGGGTCAGGAACGGGGAAAATGGGTGTCAGGTCCAGCGAGCACGAGGGAGCAGGTGAAGCGCCTGCTGTTGGGATGGCTGCGAGCCCAAAAGCCGGGCACCTCCGTGACTCTCAGAAGGGATTACGGCACACGCTCCCCACGGAGCCGCTTGCCCAACTCGGCTGGATGCTGCAGCCAGGACGGGGAGCCCACGAGGTGGGATTTAGCCCAGAAAACCTATTACGGCCGTTCTGCAAGAGTGGCTCTTCCCGCCCAGTTGCATCGGGGGCAGCTCCGGCTCCGTGTCTTTGGAAGGTCTCCCCTTCAGAAAGTCACCCTGAAAAGCTGCCACGTAGGGCACCACAACCAGCTCAATTAAGCCTTATCCAAAGACAGAAATAGCTGCAGCTACAGTCAAAGCTCCTCTCCAGAGATTCACCATCCCACTGTAAGACTAAGCCAGGCTCTACCACAAACTGGGTATTTTTCTAGTCCCACTCCAGGTACACACACTTCCATTTAGTCCTAACATTTCCAGCAGGTTTAAGCCAAAAATTATAAGCTAGCCAACTTCTTCACGTGTAATTTGCTCCTAAATACTGGCCATATCCTCTAGCTCAGCCAAAGTCCCCAGGTGGCTTGTTCTGCCCAGCAGAGATTGGAGAATGGATGCCCACGGAGAACTTTTTATGAGGTTCCTCACGTAACTCTGAGATAAATGGACACGAAGGAACCAAACCATACAGCCTCTACGAACAGAGACGAGGGAGCTGCTGGCAGAGCACTCACTAGCAAGGGCTCCTCTCCTTGGCTATGCTTTCTTTCCACCTTCCCAAAACAACCTCAGTACAGCCAACCTACTCCTGTAGATGTCAAAGAAGGGCTTGCGCAGTCAGAACGGGAATTTTTAATCCAGTAAGAATGGGAAGCAGGGTTCATGGGGAGGAGAGGACTGGGATGAGGGCTTGGAAGGCCAGGTCTCTATTCCTCCTCCTGCCACCAACATTGGACATCCTGGGTGGTCTGGGATGAGCCACTCCGCTGGTGTTGCCCCAGGTATCAGCGAAATAGGATTAATGATTTTTATCTCCTTCGTAAAGCGTTTGGAGATCTGGAGCTTCTGGAGGGTAAGAAGTAAGGCAGTTCAGTCAATGCTGGGGAAAAAGAAACCAATACTCAGGTGTCCAAGGCCAGAGTGAGACAAGCTCAGGGTGACACGGAGCTTCAGCATCAAAACTGTAGGAAGGGGTCTTGAAAAAAAAGTCCAAAAATTCCCAACTGACAGCAGGTGGGACTGTTTCAGACCAAATCTGTGTCTGCAAAGTACCCTATAAGCTTTTGAAGAGAGGCGACGTGCAACCTCTTCTGTAGGAAATCAGGCAAACTACCAGTATCTACTGTTGTGCTCACTAATGCCACCATGGTGGACTCTTCCAACGTCTAAACTTCACTGCGGTTCAACACAGGTCTGGGTACACGGCACAAAATTCTCCAGGGCAAGACCTGCCACTCACTGCATTAATATAACGTTTCAAAATCACGCAATCGCATGGAGAAAAGGCGTTCACAGGCACGAACGCTGCTCCGTCAGTTTTGCTACCAAGGCAGCCCAGAAGCCCCGAGTCCATCTCCTCCAAGGGAGAGGTGGGACGCACACGACCTGTCTGGCAAAGTTCTCAGCCTCAAGGGCTCTGGTTGTGCTCTCCTCCTCCCTGCTACTAGAAAGATGTGGCACCTGCACAGAAAAAGGAAAGATGCAATGGAGTTTACAGGAATCAAGTCAGGAGTGGTTTCTGCTTCTAAAGAAAAACACCAGGAAAGGGCAGCACAGCCACGTGTATTTAAAACCCAAGATACTTCCCGATACCCAAACCCCACCACACAACATCCCCGAGTTTTGACTAAACCTTTTAAACTTTTGCTTATAAAGAAACAACTTTGTAAATCCCTTTGAAATTGTTGCAGGGAAATAAGGTAGAAAAAGGTAAAACAACCGCCCCAAAAACCCTGGGATGAAAAGCAGTATTTTAGGCAAACGTCCCAAGCATTTACCAGTTCTCCTTGTCTTTCCCAGAAAAGACTCGAGCATATCATTAGAGCTCAAATGAGATGAAAGAAAATCCCGTGCTCTTGATAAAAAGTCTCAAACCTGCGATTCAAGTTTTATGAAATAAGGCTTAAGCAAAAGCTACTCAACCCATAGCTTAAAGACTTATCCCAGCTATGTGGGGCAGGGGACATCTCTGCTCACCGAGCGGTGCAGGGTCAGGATCCAGCACTGAGCACAGTCCTCAGATCTGTTTGTCAACAGAGCTGGCGTCGCCGGTAGTTTCCTGGGAAACTCGTGGGAAAGCCAGGCTGCTAAGCTTACTTTGTGAAAGCACGTTGGGTGCGCGGAGCACTAAGCTCCTACAAGCATACTAGATGCTAAAAAAACAAATGGAAACGTGTTGCGTTCTTGAAGAACATCAAGACAGTGGCTTTGGGAAATGCAAGCTGGAGACCAAGATTTTTTTGCAGATTCTGTTACCAGCAATGGAAAGGATGGATTTATGAGTTTGCTGACTCAGTAGGAAACACTCTTGGAAGCGGAAGCGATCAGAGCAGGTATCTCCAGATGAGGACGAAGACCACTTGGCAGAAAAAAAACCCCACGTCCAGCAGGTCCACAGTTCACAGTGTAAAGTGGTACGAGCAGGACAAGCAGAAATTAATCATAGAATCACAGAATGTGTTGAGTTGGAAGGGACCTTTAAAGGCCATCTAGTCCAACCCCCTGCAGTGAGCAGGGACATCTTCAACTAGATCAGGTTGCTCAGAGCCTCATCCAGCCTGGCCTTGAATGTCTCCACGGATGGGGCCTCCACACCCTCTCTGGGCAACCTGGGCCAGTGTCTCACCACCCTCACTGTAAAGAACTTCTTCCTAATGTCTAATGTAAACCTGCCCTGCTCTAGTTTAAGACCATCGCCCCTCGTCCTGTCGCTACGTACCCCATGTCAGCATGCTGCTGGGGCCAAATTAAATCAACCCTGCCTTGCGGCTGGGCTAACATGGTTATACTGCTCATTTTCATTGACATAAGGATCTCCATGCACCACTGCACCGTGCCATCTGGCAGCTTCTTGGACTTCTCCAGCACGGAGTGACACTGTGCTGCGTCTCTCTTGCCTTAGCGCCAAGGTGGCCCTCAAACCCACGTCCAAGGAGGTGACAGAGCAACCCAGGCACGGACAACACAGGTCAGCCACATACAACACTTTGAACCAAAGAACAATTTTAAGGTGGGAAAGACACAGGGTGAGTGTTCAGTCAGGTAAGGCAGAAAGAGATGAAAGAATGGAAAAGGCACAAAGATGAGAGTAAAACAGAGACGGGAAGACTTGAAAGAGCAAAGGGATGGGGGAGAGCTCTGGACCTGAGGTCAAGAAGCTTGACCCCAAGAAAGAGGATGAAAAGATTTGAAAGGGAGGACAGTGCAATCTACAACTGAAGATGCTGTTGGAGACAACATGTTGCATAAGGAAGAACAACATTAGGAAGCCAGAAGATAATGGCTGCTTTAATTACAGGCATAAACAGCATTTTTGTGGTTAAGACAGAGTGTGCTGTGGGAGAAGGTTAACAGAAGAGATAAAGGAGACTTCCCATAACTGTAGCAAAAGCTCAACAACCCAATTACCAATGTCAAGACAAGGAGGGGGAACGAGGCCAAGAAGCCATTTGTCGTGTGGAAGGAAAGATGGGGTTTTCTCTAGATACATAGACTCACCAAAATCAACCACCAGGTCTGACACAGACATTGCAAATAATTCCTGCAGTAAAGCCTTGCTGGACAAGAAGGAAGCACACAGCCTCTGGTCTCTGCCGCCTAGCCTGGAGACCCACGCTCTTTCATCTACATTGGCTGGAGGCTTGCAGGTGCACTACAGTCAGGAGAAGAAAACAGTTGGGTTTTTTTTTTCTGAAAATACCTTTTACTTGCTTAACACTGTCTCTCCTTTTGACAGCACATCAAGGGCTCCAGACCAGACAGTAACAGAGATTTATCCTCACTCGACACTTACTCATGCTTTTGCCTTCAAACATATTCTTCAAATACAGTTGAGGTGCTACAAAAAACACAGCAAAGACCATGACAGCTGGATCCTCCACCCGTCTCATGTAAAAGCAACATCTAGGAGGGCTTTATCCCGTTGCTTCTAGGGAGCAGGGAGGGTAGCTTCCTGCTCCCCCAAAGCCAGCATGTTTCCCCCAGTCTTTGGAACTGGTATGAGAAAGAAGAGATGACTGGAAAAAGAGGATCAATGGGTTGCCAACAATGAAGCCATGGCAATGGTAATAACCATCCAGTGTTCATCTGCCAACACAGCGCAGGCATAAAGCTACCTCGCAGTGACTCCCTCAAGATGATGGGCTTCACAAAGAGCAGAAGGTGGGCAAAACCCCGCTATAAGGCTCTGTCCAGTGAAGGGGGGATCCAGGGCTTAGGGTAGGTAGAGACTCTTGGAGAAGAAGGCTGGGTCACCGGGAAGGAAGCATTCAGAGTAGTAATACCCCACCCCACACAGAAATCAGGTCATGAAAGACAAGATTCGCAGCCAACGCAACAGCAGGGAAGTCTTCATGACTTCTCCCAGGGGTATTCCAGCTACCACCACCCCTTCGAGAAGGACTGGAGCACCAAGCTCGAATAAAAGCTGCCTTCTAGGCTTGTTTATCTCACCTGGAGGAAAAACCAAGGGAACAGCTTGTATTTTTGATTTTGCAAAATAACTAGTTTGGGGCAAGACCCGCTCAAAGCACATGGAGCACTTCTTCAGAACAAAACAAGGGGGAAGAAGGTCCCTTCCTACCAGTTCAGTAACTACAATCTTCTGATCCCTCCCATCACCTGAAAACGCACTCAGAAGGCACAGAAACAGTCAGCAAAGGAGAGGTCACACAGTCCTTTGTGAGAAGTATTTTCCCATGGCATCCCTAAACGTACAAGGAAAAAGCTAAATAAAAATAATTATTAATTTGTTTTCCTTCTCAGGCACCCAAGTGAAAGAACGTGCGGCTGGGCCTCAGCTCCAAGGACACGGGCACTAGAAACTTGCTTTAATCAGGAATATTTTAGCCGCAGGGTTTTTATTAAGAGTTTGCAGGAACAACTGGGAATAAGCGAAAATAGGTATTTTAATTTGGTTTTGCAATCATGCTTTTTAGGTTCTCATTTGGTGGCAAATCACTAAACCACCTCAGTTCGCGATTTAAAATTTAGCCTCTCCTCTAAGTTTGGCAAAACTTTTTGTCAGCCGAGAGCGCAGGTCGCATTTACATGCATATAACAAAGAACTCGATCAATGTTTTTTTACCTTTTACTTAGAAAATAACGGCAGCCATTTTACATTTAATAAGTTGCCAAAACTTATTAAATGATTGGTATAAAGCTATATATGGATGGGAACTGGAATTTAACTAAAATATTTGTGTTACATGCAATCTTGGATTCTTAAAGAAGAAAAGGAAGGTAATTGGAACATTTTCTATCTGAAGCTGATGTATTAAACTGGAAACACCTATTTGTACCGAGTGAAATAAGCTGATTATTTCTGCCTTCTCTTCCCTCCAAAACCTTACAGGCAGCAGATCTCAGCCTCGCATCTTTTATTTTTCAGTCAGCGGAGTAAGAAAAAAAAAAAACAAAACCCTCCTGCTTTTTAAAATCTCTACTAATAAACTAATTAATGGATTTTTTTTTTTTTTTTTTTTTTTTTTTTTTAATTTCAGTCTCCCCCTGCACCCGCAGATGATGACCCTGATGTCGACGGTTCCCTGCACAGGCTCCAGGTACCACCGGCAACTTCTGCCTCTGCCCTGCTGTGATTTCTCTTTGCAGGAGCGGAGATACATCCCTTCAATTGGCTTTTATTTCATAATAGACATATTCCATGACCATAAAAACCTAGCGCGCTCAAGAATTAACATCTCAAATTGCACTTAAGAGCTTTCACTTGTTTGATATATATAAAAAAAACCCAACACTTTTTTTATTTTTGATGTAGGTTAAAAAGACTACAACTTAGAAGACTCCCCAACCAAGCTTTCCGCAGATAAGCTTTAAGCGTGCGGGCGCACTGGGGCTGAAATAAAAGAAAATAAAAATAAAACACAAATGAAGATGAGTTTAGGACCTAAGTAATAATAATTATCCCCCCAAAAACCCCAATCCCTCTGGGTTTGCCTGCTTCTTAGTCACAAACACTCAATGGAGAAACGTCGGTTTCTCTTGCTCTCGGCGTTGAGGAGCCGGCACAGGTACTACAGGGAATAGCAAACCGGATTTTATTCTTCCTCAAGGAGCCGGAGCTGAAGAGCCACTTAAGCCCTGCCCGCAGCCTCCGCTCCCGGCGCTGGAGGAGGAGGAAGGAGAGCGCCGCTGAGTCTTCACGGCCACCAGGAGAGAACAGAAACCAAGCCAATGGGCAGGACCACCATAAAAAAAAAAAAAATACCCCAAAACCCAAAGTGGGCACTTTGGTTATTACTGACCGCTGTTCTTCGCGTCAAAATGGGACTTCAGCATCACGCGACTTCAGCGCACCCATGATGTCTGGGGGTGGGGGCGAGCAGGCAGCATCCTCACCACCTCCACAAGCACTCAGTGCCACGTCTGCTCAATGCACCCTCAGTCCAGCTAGGGACTGCCACCACTTATTTACCCCTTTTTTGGAATTCTTTCATCAAAACACCACAAGTTCAAGAGGGGACACTCCAGCCCGGATGAGGAGTATTGAGCCAGTGAGGGTTTTGGTTAAGGTGAGCTACTCCTTGCACCCTCTTGCATACGTCCTCCTGGACCGGATGTGTCCAGTAAGGACACTGCCATGGATGTGTCCAAGTAAGGACATCACCTCTGTAGGATAATATTGAGTCTCTGTCTGTCCTCTGGACCACGAATGTCACCAGCACGTGCAAGAAGCATCTTGCATTCCACCCCTTGGGTCCTGGAGCCATGCCACCTCAGCTCCTCTCACCAGGAGGACCAACCCACCCCTGCGGCGAGGTGCCCCAGGACGGCAACGGGAACCTCGGTGGGTCTGGACACCAAGGATGGGGAGAACCGTACCACGAGGGTTCTAGGAATGGGACTTCCTAACGTTAAACCTCACACCTGGGTAGGTTTGCGGATGCCTGGCACCACAGCGGGGCGGAGCTTGCCTTCAGCAGCCCCTTCCCAAGCCGGTTTGGTAATTAAATGAAACACCTCCGTGCCCAGCTATCCCAGAGCAGCTCAAGCAGCAGCACAACTCATGACACATCCATAAATGCACGCACAGCTCCGCTGCTTTAATAAATACCGCCCCGTACTCACACCTCTCCACTAAGGAGTTGTAAAAACTGTGCTTCCAGCCACTAAAAATGAGAACTTCTCTCCCGGTGCCTTTGCAAGCAGGAAGGGTATATTAGTTAGGCCCATTATTTGATTCACAATCCTTAGAAAATAGGTACGCCTTTATCCCGGCCGCCCGTTAATAACCGGTGCCTCCTTCCAAAAGCCCCAACCCTCGGTAGGAACCGACTTCAGCTATTTAAATGTTTTATAAGTTTTTTTTTTTTTTTTTGTAATTGCAGAAACTTTTCCTAATCTGACATTCGTTAAAACCCCTTATTAGAAAATTATGCAGTGGCAGAAGGAAAAAAAAAAAAAAAAAAAAAAAAAAGAGAGAGAGGGGGAAGAAAAAAAAAAAGAATAAAAAAAAGAATAAAATATAAAATAAAATTAAAAAAAAAAAAATGAGCTGGCTTCACAATTACCAAGTCAGCCCATGCAGCCCTTCGCTATTGTACGGAGTGGCATAAACCCCCCCGGCGGCCTATCAGCTCCCTGGCAGGCAGGGGGCTGCGCTATTCAAAGCGAGAGATACAAGCTGCAGGGCAAAAACCTGGCAGCTCCCATCTGACCCCCCAATCCCCGGCTGGTGACAGCTCCAAGCTCCATGGCAAATTAGCCCTTCTCACATTACAATTGCAGGAGACAGATTCCATTAGCGGTATCTGAAATTGAGTGGAGAGCTGCTCCGTTATCAGACTTGACTCATAAGCGCCGCTATTAATCAGAGCTATGATAGCATTTATATATTTCAAGCTATCTGCCGCCGCTGTGATATTCCGCTACAAAGGGTTGATGGGACTTAGGGAAGGGAACAATGGAGCTTTCTGGGAAAAGCAGAGTAAATCAAGAAAGTCTGTGACTTCCGCACATTCTGAAGGGATTGCGGTTTACATAAATTTTCTCCCAATTGGAGATTGAGCTCTTCCTCATCTTACACATGGGATTTAGTTGTCACTCAATGGTAACAGCTGTGAAAAGGTGAAGCGGCCCACCGCTCAGAATATTGCCTCCGCTTTTAAAGCAATTAACCCATGAACAGGAGGATACCTGGTGATATCAAAGGGATTAAGCCAGGCAGTGCATTATTAACATTTCCTTGAACTAATTCTAACTCTGACTAGCTGTCAGAAAAGACTCTTCAGTCTTAAAAAAAAAAAAAAAAAAAAAAAAGAAAAGAGTTTTTTTGCCCTGCTTCCCCCCCCCCCCCCCTCCCCCCTTCAAAACGAAGCGGAGTTATTGCAGCCTAACATGCCTACTTTAGAGCGAAATGCAAATGAACAGATTTGGTAACGTCTTCAAACAGACTCAACTCACTGCCGGTTTATTATGGGGACAAGGGAAAAAAAATAAATATATATATATATATGATCAATTAGCCAGAGGTCACGGTAGATATTCTTCTAAAAAAGCAAATTAATACTTGAGTACCTTCCTTTCTTCTCTCGCTCCTAAAACTTCATAATTGCTTGTTACTAAGCATCGCCGCTTTTGACACTGCCGAGATCTTCGCGCCGTGCTACAGCGGCGGTAATCTACGATAATCTGCAGGCTGCAAAAATCCAAATATGCCCCGTAAGGAGATTCCACCTTCCCCAAAGCCCAATATTCTAGTTTCCTATGATGGCCGAGGGGGCACCGGCCCACGCCAGGAGGGAGCGCTCCTCTCTCATCTCTCTGTCTTCTCCAAACCATGCCCTCCCCCCCAAAAAAAAAAAGAGTCCAACTCTCTGGGGACAACTCCTGCTCCAGCAAAGCCGCGTACCTGAAGGACACAGAGTATTTCCCCACTCGTTGCAGGCAGGAGACAACTTTTCCCATCACCAGGTGGTTTTAGGGGAGCATCAGCCATGAGGTGCCCCCGGGGAGGACCAGGAAGGTGACCCATCCTGCTGGTGCTCCAACACCCCTGGTCCTTCTCAGGGACCTTCCCATAAGAGGTCCGGGAGACACGGCACCAGGGCGAGAAACCTCAGGGCCGTCAGGATAGTCAAAGGCCGTTTCCAAAACGCCTTGATGCTTTCAAAATGATCAAGTCCCTTTGATGGTTTCATTATACAACATGCCTAACGCTCCTTTTTGGTGGTGGCGAGAGAAGAGTTGGCTCCGGTTTTCATATACATTCACAGTGTCTTGCTTGGTTTGGGGAGCAGGGAATATATATATATTTTTTTTTATATATATCTAGATAGATATATATAGATGGATATATAGAGCAGGGAATAGATATATATATTATTTTATATATATAAAAGTCCAAAACTTAACGTGATACCCAGAAGATCAAACCAAAGAGACATGAACCACTTAATTTACTGCAACATCTTCCCCCTTTTCAAAACCGCGTGTGCAGCTCAGCCAGAATAAAGCTGGCAAAAACTTACTAGAAGTACTCAGGCAACGACACCTTCTTCTCTGCTACGGCCCCGGCAGTGAATTACCTTTGTATATTTAGATACAGCAAAACAGCCAAGCTATGAAAGGTATACGCTGAAAGGAAAAAAAAATGCACTTAAAGCAGGGGAAAGCATCTTATTTCTCTTTGCAACAGAGAACGCAAAGAATGCATCATCTCTGCAGAAAATGACGCTTTGGCAATCATATTACAAGAAGATAATTGGTTTACTTTGTAAACTTGCTATGCTTTGCCTCCCACAGTAGAACAAATAAGCAGTCGTTTAAAGAAACAATCCTACAGCTGCACTCGCTGCGTCCTAAAAAACATAAAGCATCTCCCGCCTTGTTCGAAGCAAAGATGAATTATTTGCCTCAGTTACGAGCAGTCCGAGAAAAACTCTTTGTAAATGCCATTTTACGATAATTACCAGCGATTTATTAAGACTGTGTAGAGTTGGGGGGGGGGGGGGGAGGGGAGGAGGGAAATCCCCAACATATTTGGGAAGGAATTCAAAAGAGTAAACTGCTCGTTCGGCGACAGAAGGGCTTTTTGCATCAACGCAGCTTGATATAACTTGGTTTCAAGAAGCGCAATCCGGGCTTAAAAAAAAAAAATATATATATATAATATAATATAATGAATAATAAACAAGATGTTGGGGTTGCTTCCTATCGACCCTGGCAGCGCCTGCAGAGAGCATCCCGCCAGCCATCACCTGGCAGAGGAGAAATCTGTTTAAGGAATAAATTCCATCCTAATCCCACCCGCGCCGTAACATCCCAAACACCACCCGGCCGCGGAGGGAACCGCCACGCTTTTCTTAAGCGGTAAAAGAAATTGTCCCGACCAGCCGAGGAATAAACTTGGGAAACGCTTCTTAAAACAAGAAAAAAAAAAAAAAAAAAAAAAGGGAGAGATTTACTGTACGGGGATGCTGGGAGGCAGAGAGGAAAAAAAACCACCCCTGCGAGGGTAAACAGCAACCCTGCCCGGCTGGTGGGGAGAAAAGAAAGGTTTTTCGAGGTTAAGTTCGGGTCAAGGCGACAAATGAAATTGTAACAACCCAACTGACATTGTATAATGTCTTCTTCCAGGCGATCAATAGGGCAGCGTCAGCCCCATTACCATAGAGATGGCTTCCTCCCTCCTCCCCGCCGAAGGGTGGCTATTGTTCCCGGAGAGAGATTTGCCACTTGAACCGTGTTGCTCCCGAAGGATGTGTACTTCATCAATTATTTGTGTTCCTAACATCTACATATTTTCATATTAGCAGCCGCGTTCCGCGCGCGGCACGAGGAGCGGGCGCTCATTTTTTTTTTTATTTTTTCTTTTCCTCGGCTACCGGGCGGGGGTGACCCCATCAGCTAAATTTTAATTAAAAGACAAAAACGCAGGGGGATTTGATAGACCGGGTTTAGATCCTTTGTGAGTACGGACAAGCCCGGTTAAAATCAAAACCCGTCGCCTTCAGATATTTACAGCTTTTCACGCAGACGGTACCAATAACCACTTTCTGAAAGGTTTTTTTTTTTTAAAAGTAGGTAGCAATAGAAAGAAAAAAAAAAACTTTTTTTGCTCCATGAACATGGTAAAAAACAAACCAATTTTAAGGTGCTGAAAAGGAAAAAATATAACGTTGTAATTTGGAAATAAAACTGACCCGCGATACCTCACAATTCATTTCCAACAAAATCAATCACTGCCACGCTGAATAATTGACCCTGTCGGTGCCTTTTATCTATAAAATAATTTTCTGTAAGTCCTAATAGTTTCTATCATCTCTCAGTTCCCCATTTCCTGCTCTTCCCTGCAAGTTTTAAATTTGACGAAAGCAACGTCTTCCAAATCCAATTAAACAAAACAAAACAAAAAAACCCAACAAAAAAAAAATAGTAAACCTCTAGAAGTGTAACAATAATTCCCGAATTTAGCCTGCGATTTCTCCCCTGCTTTCCTCCTTCTCTAGAGCGACGGTCGCATCGTTTCACACGCACGAAACGGTCGCGCGAGGAACCGTCACGTCGGAGTTAAAACGAAAAAGCAGGGCAGATCTTCATGGTAACTGTAATAATGGGAACAATCGTAACGAAAAAAAAAAAATAATCAGAAAGTAATATTCAAATTTTTTAGCAACTCCTCGCGGGAGTTTTTCATGTAATCACAAAGAGTTGTGGCTCTGCCGCTGCGCCTGGCGCTGTGCACGGGAGGGCAGCTCCCCAAATACGCTGTAAAATACAGGATATTAAATTCAATAACGCCGACTTAATTACACGTATTACCCAACAGTGAAAAGCAACCGCTTCAAACGCCTATAGAAATATTTAGGAATTACTGAAGCAAATTCCAGCAGGTGTGCTCTGGGGCTGACGCACCACGGGAAAAGTGATGTGCAAAGAGCAGCTCCTCTTCGGCAGAGGAAGATGCAGCCGGACAGACGGACCCCGGGGAGCGAAGTTTAAGTGAGGTCAGGGCTCTGGGGTTGTGCAGGATCTGTCTGTCCGTCCGTCCGTCCCCCTCATCTTTTATCCCTGCTTTTATTTCTCAGAGAGCGAGTGCAACCTAGGTGGTTTCCCCGAGGGGGGATGCGACTCTGGAAGCGGGTGGGAGAAAAGGCTTTTGTCAAAATAAACTCGGTAAGGAAGCACCCCGTCTCATCCCCAAGCGCCCTGATATCACTTCGGATTTCACCGCTTGCAGCCTCAAAAACGTGCCCTATTTTCCCTGCAAAAGAACATCAGAAATTGTTTGTACGGGTGGCGATAATCCTCTCAAATATGGGTCAGGCTGAGGTTAAGAGCAGCCAGAACTTGCACATCAAAGATGAGGGGGGTTAACAAAACCCCCCAACCACGTGCGCATCCCGATTGTTCCCTCTTTTTTTTTTTTTTTTGGTTTTTCCCCGCAAGGTTAGAGGTCTGGAGAAATCGGATGGGCTCCGGACAGTGTCTTGTGTGTCCCCCCTCCCCAACCTCCGCGCATGGCAGCATCTCCACCGGGGGATGCTCGCCCCGGTCCTTGGGTACCGCCGGCAGGCAACTGCCCATCCGCCTCCACCGGGAGCCGCAATTAAACCAAGTTCGCGGCTTCCCCGATAGGTGAAGCTCATCCTGTTAATTTAAACAGACCATCTGCATCTTTCGAGAACGACAAACTTCATTAGTTCTGGTTAGTTAAACCGAGCGGTGATTTGTGATAACGAGCCCGAGCAACCTGTCACGTCTGCGTAAGGGAAAGGGCGCGCTTTTTATTATTACTATTATTATTATTTAACAGGAAGAAAATTAAAAAAAAAAAAAAAGAGGGACCTTTTGTGCAGGAAAGAAGGTCAAATTCAGATTAGAACACTGTTAGGTTAATCAGAGGAACTAATTACAGCTGGAAAGGGAGGTGGGGGGACCACTAGTCTGAAGGCCAGAGGGGAACAGAGCCTTCGGGAACGTCCCGAGTGATGGGGAAAAAACCCCGCCAGGAAAAACACCACCAGTGACTTTACCTGAAAACCGTGTAAAAAAGGCAGGAGGCGGCAGCCGCTCCCAAGAAGCCGCAGAGGAGATTGACTCGGAAGGCGGGGGAGCCCAGGGGCAGCAGCCCCGTCGCCAGTTTGGCCAGCAGCGTGAAGAGGGGGTAGCCGGGAGGGTGGGCGACCTACGGACAGATCGATACCGGGATGAAAAAAAAAAAAAAAGGGGGGGGGGAAACTCTACGGAAATCATAAGGAGAGCGGCACGCCGGGGTCCGGCGGCAGGAGACGGAGGGGTGAGGGGGGGGGTCCTCGAGCGGCACCTCCCCCTGACCCATCCTTTCGGACCCATTTTAACTCCGCAAATATTTTTCCGGAGTGTATTTGGCTCCACGCCTCGTCCATAATAATGAGGCGGCGAGAAAAGGAGGTGCCACGTTTCATTAGCGTGCCTTAAAGGGCTCCTTGTTTGGGTTCACACTATATTAGGGTCATTCAAAAGGCTGTTTTTCTTTTTTTTTTTCTTTTTTTTTTTTTTTTTTAAAAAAAAGCAGCTTCTCAACTATTTTATTGGTTAGCAAGTTGAAAGACCACACTGCTATCGGATTACCACCGCGCTGACAGTCCTAAGGTCTTGCCTAAAGGGATCATGCACCATAATAAAGTTTATTAAATAATAAAACTTATTAAAATTGTTAACCCGATTTATTTTATTCTCCCCAGCTTATACAAAATTTGGGTTGATAATAAGCCAGCTACTGTATATACAGTAAAGCCTTTGCTTTATAATTTAGTTTAATTGGATTTAAAACTTGAAGTAAATTGTCGCGTGCTGTACTTATAAGTTAGTAAAAACTGTGGTTTGAAAATAAATTAATCTACTTTACTCCATGCTTAATTAAACTTCCTTAATTCCTAAAACTGTTAATGAGAGCATTGATTAAACAATAAAACTAATACTTACTCCAAGCTCATATGCGGCTGTGATCAGCTCCCCTGTGAAAAAATAATGTAAAACCAATAATTACTATTAGGAAATGACACTCCTCCAAAGTTTTCAAAATCCAAATGCTTGCATTGGGGTTTTGCATTAATTTGACTGGATAAAACTGTAAATCTGTGGAGATTTAGCAGCATGAAATTTTCTAAGAATATTTTCTCCCTCTGATGTCATTGCACAAAATATCTTTTGTATGTTTTCGCGAGACTTTTATGAACAGATAAGCGAAAGCATAGGTAGGCTCGGGTGAAGAATGGCCCCAGATACTCAAAACGCAGACATTTGTCCGCGTGTATTTTTAATTTAAAACCAATCGACTCGGTAACTTCCCCGCACTACGGTTTGCAACGCTTAAGCTGCATTGTCTCCTGAACAACCCGGTTGTTTCTCATTAAAAAAAAAAAACAAAACAAAAAAACCAAACACAAAAACACAGCTTTATAGTTTTAAAGAGGGGAAAATATAATTGTCGATCGTGCAAATCTGCGTCCCTGTCATTCGGGAACGCTGCTCTCCCCTGATGCCGAAGCAATTCCTGCAGCATCGGCTTCGCAAGTAACTCTTTTACCTGCCGGCGGTTGCGGCATCCAGCAGCCGCTCCCATTGGAAACGCCACTTAGACCTTGCATTTCATTTGTATTTTACGCCAGGACAAACAACCGCCACCAAAAATAAAATAAAAAAAATACAAAATAAACCCACGTTAGCATAACAGCTACCAATACTTGACATTTTTAGAGCGTTTTACGCTGAAGCGTTTTGCACCGCTCCCGAACGGCGTCTATGAAATACATTCAATAGGCGCAACGCACTCCGGGACGAAGGGCACAAGCGGGGGGCGACAAAATTAAAAATTACGGCTGGTTTTCCTTCTTTCCCCTCAAATTTCACTATCCAGTTTGGCAGAGCCTGGTCTCACCGCTCCTGCTCGTTTTGCAGGTCGCGGGAGCTTTGTCCCATCGTTAGCTGGTAAAGACGCAAAACGAAGGCCGCTGTTGGCTTTAGGTTAATTATATGTTCGCTAAATTTTGTATTTCTTCGCATTATTACGTCCCTACCACCCGACGCAAAGGAGGAGGAGGGTACAAATGGTATCTTTAAATCCTGACGTTACAGTAAACGATGTATTTTAAAAGGAAGACGCGAGTCAACCCGCTCCTGCTGTTGGCAACTGCCGTAACGCGACAGCCCGGGGGACGGGCCCCGCGGCTTTCCGCACAAAGCCTCTCCCATGGGGATCCTACCGCGCTTGCAAACGCCGGCTGGTTTTATTGCTACTCCGTTTCAAGAAAGTTTCGACCTAGTGCGAGACAGCCCGAAAAAAATTAATCGGGCGCAACGGGAAAACCACCCATCCCAAGCTGAGCCCTTTAATTTCCAGAAATCCCGATATTTCCAGGGCTGGGAAGCAATTGATCCCCCCTGCACCCAGCAAGAGGTGATAAATAAAGGAAAACGATGATAATAAAGGAAACCCTAAATTTGTCCGCGCAGCGGGTAACGGCGGGTGCCCATCCATCGCGGGGACGCTGCTCCCGAGCCAGGCAGGGCTTCACCTTCATTAAAGTCCTTCTGGGACACAGCAATATCTGCATCTAAAACGGCTGAAGATTTAAGATTAAGTTCACGCGTGTTGGGTCGATATTGGTTCATATCACGGGCAAGAATAACCCCAAAGCAAATACGGACACAGACCGACCAGAAAGCTGCAAAAAAAAAATAAAATAAAATAAAAATTAAAATTAAAATACTGGTGGATGCCGTTGCTGGGCTTTGAAAGCCACCAGCACCACTTTGCCTCCTACGAATTAAGGAAAAAAAAATAAAAGTAAGAAAACCTGCAAAGATGCCAACAGCGTGAAGAGGGGGGGTAGCCGGGAGGGTGGGCGACCTACGGACAGATCGATACTGGGATGGAAAAAAAAAAAAGGGGGGGAGGAAACTGTACAGAAATCAAAAGGAGAGCGACACGCCGGGGTCCGGCGGCAGGAGACGGATGGGTGAGGGGGGGGTCCTCGAGCGGCGCCTCTCCCTGACCCATCCTTTCGGACCCATTTTAACTCTGCAAATATTTTTCCGGAGCTGCAAAAAAAAAAAAATAAAATAAAAATTAAAGTACTGGTGGATGCCGTTGCTGGGCTTTGAAGGCCACCAGCACCACTTTGCCTCCTACGAATTAAGGAAAAAAAAAAAAAATAAAAGCAAGAAAACCTGCAAAGACGAGCTCCCAGGTTGTAGGCCTGTTGAATTCCACTGGGAAAACCCAAAAGGAGCGCGGAACACCCGACACTTCGGCGGGGGTTAATTCTCCATCTCCCACCCGCGTACCTGGGCGTCCCTTACCGCCCCCGGGGGCTGCAGCAGTGAGGGGACGGGCTCTGGGGGGGCAAGAGCACCGTTATCGAGTGGCAACACACGCACAGAGGAAGCCTACAGCATCCGCAGACTTGATTTCGATATATTTCTCATGACAGAAAACGACCCGCAGCACCTTCGGATGCCGGCTCAAACGGAAGAGTTTATTCCAGCAAAATCTTGGTATAACTAAATTTCTGACCATCCAGCTCTTTCCCCAGTAAAGATGTTCAGTCGGAGACCCGCTGCTGCCGGAAAATGGATTTATCCCCAGCAAGGTTGGGAGCTGATGTCTGAAATATCAGAGGGAAGGTTTGGGTTGGGTTTGGGGGGTTTTTTTTTTTTTGGTTTTTTTTTTTTTCTTTTAACTTGAGTTTATTTGATCCCTTTTTAAGCTGTTTTAACATCCGTGAAGGTTTCCGAATTAGCTCTAAAATTCATTCTCTCATTTCTTTTAGGAGTAACACCAGAAAAGCTGCCAAGGAAAATACCTATCGCCTTTTACGTTTTAGGATTACTGCAAACCTTCAGGAACAATTAAAACTATACAGATAGCATAAAAAAAAAAGAAGAATATAATAATAGTCTCCCTGTCGGAAAGCAGATACAGCAGATCCTTAAGCACCTCTTTACCCACACAAGAAAGTTCAGCGCTTTTCAGGGCATAAGTTTGAGCCCCGCGGCTGGGCACGGGGAAGTTCATCGCGTGGAGGGGACCGTGCGGAGACCTCCCGGGGGACTCCAGAGCCAGGCGGCAGCGATGGAGCATCCCGTGGGCCGCTCAGGCCATGGGAAACCAGGGGAATAACCCAAAAAAGTCTTCACCAAGGCGATGGGGGTGGCTGCCGGTTGGGACAGGCGTAAGAGGACAGCGGGGACGAGCCCATCCCTGTTCAGCTCCAGTAAATACGTACAACGCAGGCAGCAGATTTAGAAGAAAACGCAAAAAAAAAATTAAATAACAAGAGACAGGGAGCAAGGTCATTGGGCCAGCCAAGGGACCCATGCCAAGAGAATTCCTCTGATATGATTTCCTCTAACGTGGGTTGCTGGAAGCCTGTTAAAAGCACCCAGGCCCCCAGTCCGGCCACCTTCAGAAACTAGGGAAAGCGCAATCCCCTTCCCGCCTCCAAAATGGGATAAAATAAGGTCCTGCACACGGGTCGGGGCAACCCCAAGTGGTTGAATGGCTGGAGAGCAGCCCTGAGGAGAAGGACTTGGGGGCCCTGGATGAGAAGCTCAACACGAGCTGGCAACGTGCGCTGGCAGCCCAGAAACCCCCCCCAGCCTGGGCTGCATCCCCAGCAGCGTGGGCAGCAGGGCGAGGGGGGGATTCTGCCCCTCTGCTCCGCTCGGGGGAGACCCCCCTGCAGTGCTGCTTCCAGCTCTGGGGACACCAAAGGACACAGAGCTGTTGCAGTGGGTCCAGCGAAGGCCTCGGAGATGCTGGGAGGGCTGGAGCCCCCCTGCTGTGAGGACAGGCTGAGAGAGCTGGGGGGGTTCAGCCTGGAGAAGAGAAGGCTCCGGGGAGACCTTCCAGCCCCCTCCAGTCCCTAAAGGGGCTCCAGGAAAGCTGGGGAGGGACTCTGGAGCAGGGAGGGGAGCCATAGGATGAGCGGGAATGGCTTTAAACTGAAAGAGGGGAGATTTAGGTGAGACATTAGGAAGAAATTCTTTGCTGTGAGGGTGGTGAGCCCCTGGCCCAGGTTGCCCAGAGAAGCTGTGGCTGCCCCATCCCTGGAGGGGTTCAAGGCCAGGTTGGACGGGGCTTGGAGCAACCTGGTCTGGTGGGAGGTGTCCCTGCCCAGGGCAGGGGGTTGGGACTGGATGACCTTTAATGTCCCTTCCAACCCAAACCATTCCATGATTATACGACGAAAATAACCATGAAAACACAGAGAAAGCGTGGTGAACCCATGCCCGTGCTGCTTGGCCGCTCGCTGTATCTACTAGGATAATTCACATCAAGTAAGGAACGGATCCCAGCATCACCTTCTTGGGAGAGCCCGCATCCCACTTTGTAAAGGATGCTAACAGTTATTTGCATCCCGCAGGCAAAACCCGAACTCCAGTACAATTAAAAACCAGGTTCTCGAGGCTTCGTGCAGCACGAACAGCTCGGAGCACTGGCACCCTGGGCGTTCATACACACACGTTTCCCAACAGGGAGCACCTTTAAAAGACAAAATGGTAAGAACTACAAATGTGTTGATCATCATATATTAACTGATACAACCAGAAGGAGCAAAGCCAGCCCTTTTACAAACTCGGGAGCAGAAGCAAAAGCCATCAGGGGTCACACCGACCAGCCGAGCAAGGCGCGCACGCTAGGTCCGGAGCACGGGATGCAGGCTCTAAGGAGAAGGGATTTAAAAAATAAATTCTTTTAGTACAGCTCTGACAACGGGGTCCCTCTTATCCGAACAGGGAAAACAGACAACACGAGGTCGCAGCAGTGTCCATCCACAGCCAAAATCCCAGTGAACCAGGGAGAGCTTGGTGTAATGAAAACACAGCTCCACCCTGTTACCTTCACATCCAATAACCCTCACTCGAACCACTGCTCAACTTCACATTTGGGTGCGAAGAGCCACGCTGAATACACGCTGCCTTAAACCCGGCTAGGCAAAACCATCCTGCCCTTACCAAGTAGCGCTGTCTTTCACGTAACTAGACAAAAAGTAGCAAATTTTAAAGAGTTGTAGTTAAAACATGCATCTCTCCCTCCACACATATCGATGCTGTAAAATATATGCACCCATTAAAAGCCCCTTTATTCATAAGGAATTTTATGCCTTGCTTGGATCCGAAACCAGCAATGGCCACGAGGCACAAATCCACTTAACGCTCTTCTGGGATAGGAAAGAAGGGAAGTATCTGGGTATTCTACCCCATCAAAAAACAAATAAAATCAAAACATCACCTAGAAAATCCAAGCTCTCCTATCCCCAAGCCACAGCTGCACAGATGCTACAGAAGGAAGGTGGTTTTCAAGCAAGACCGGATTAAACCAGCAAACCCACAGAAGGACCAAACAGAAGAATTTTGTCCTGTCTGGTGGGATCGGCAGCACGGAACACAAAATCTTGGCAAGTTTGTCACTGTCGGCAAATCACACTTCCAGACAGGCAGATCCAGGGATCTCACTGCTGCATGGGCTGCAGCCACACAGGCCGGAGAAAGCGACGGCCTGAGCAGCGATGCCACATCTGTCAGGATAACACATCTGCCTTCTGATGTCACCAGCCGTCCCCAGGGCTCCTAAATCCTTCGCTGGAAGGCTCAGATGGAGACTAACAATTTGCTGCAAAGCAAACAGGCCGGGGGAGAGGATCAGGGCAACACGGGGTGGCCAGAGGGCTAGAGCCCCAAGGGGTGACCATGCTGCAGTGACCCCAGGGGATGAGCCCCCCCCCGGAGGTGTGACAGTGACGCACTGGGCTCAGTGGGGCGAGCACCCCATGGGAGATGGCAGCGCCCCAGCTCTGGGGGTGTCCGTGATGCACCAGCCTGTGGGGCCAGTGCCACTATGGGGAGGCTGCAATGCACCAAGCCCCATGGGGTGAGCACCCCACAGAGCGGCTGCAAGGCACCAGTGCCTATGGGGGTGCAACCTTATGGGATGGGCAACCCTATGGGGTGACGGCAACGCATCAGCCCTATGGAGTAATCAACCCTACGGGGTGACAGCAACACACCAGCCCCTATGGGGTGAGCAACCCTATAGGGTGACAGCAATGCACCAGTCCCTACAGGGAAGTAATCCTATGGGGTGGCAGCAATGCACCAGCACCTCTGGGGGAGAAACCCTATAGGGTGAGAGCAACCCTATGGGGTGACTGCAACACACCAGCCCCATGGAATAAGCAACGCTACGGGGTGACAGCAACGCACCAGCCCCTATGGAGTGAGCAACCCTATGGGGTGATAGCAACGCCACAGCCCCTATGGGGGAGAACCCTATAGGGTGACAGCAACCCGACGGGCCGACAGCAACACACCAGCCCCCATAGGATGAGCATACTATATGGTGACAGCTATGCCCCAGCCCCTAAGGGCTCAGCCCCGCCCCGCCCGAAGGGTGACCGCGATGCACCAGCCCCCACGGTGCCACCTCCCCGGTGGGGCGACCCCGCGACCCCACGCCCCAGCCCCACGGGGCGCCCCGCCGCCCCTTCCCCGCCGTCGGGCGGGCCGGCGGCGCTGGGTACGTTACCCGCATCGCCGCCGGGCAGAGCGGGCGGCAGCGTGGCCGTGTAGAGAGCCGCCACGGCAGCGCCCAGCGCCCCGGCGGCGGCGCCGCCCGCCCCGCTGCCGGCCCTCATGTGCGCCGCCGCGCCCGCCACTTCCGGGTTCGGCCGGGCGGGGCGTGGGGCGTTCCATTCCGCCATCCCCCGGGGGGGACACGCCCCCCCCCGCCCGCCTCCCCATTCCCCTCAGATCGCCCTCCGGGGAGCACCCGTCATCAACGACGCTCGAATAGGCAATAGATAGGGCCGTGGGCCCGGTGGGGCGATTCAAAGCGGCCTCCCGCCTTCTTCTCCCACCCCCCTCACCCCCCGCAGAGAGGAGTTGGTACAGCCGGAGGGGGCGGGGCCCTCGGTGAGGGAGGCCGGGCGGGACCACCGCGCGGGAGGGCGGGGCGGAACCACCGCCGCGGGGCAGGAGGGGGGGAAACGGGATCGGGCCGCGGCCTTCAGCGGGGGCTCCCTTCAGCGGGGGCTGCCCCCGGGCCCGGGGGTGTTCGTGGCCGAGCGGGACCCCGGGCCAGGCGCCCTGAGGAGGGGCACGGCGGGGTTTGCCGAGGTGACGGTGCCTTGGTGCCCATAGGGCTGGGGCTGGGCGTGGGCCTGGGCTGGGCTGGGCCCGAGGCCTTCTGAATCACCAACTTTAAAATGTATTTTAAATACCCCTCTTCCAGCTTGGCTCAGCGCCTTCTGCCTGCCCTCGACCCCGCCGCAGGCCCGGGCGAGTGGCTTCTGTTCTGGTGGGGTGTGAGGTCCAGGCCGAGGGCGCAGGCCGTGGCCCACCTCACTGCGCTTTGGCTGCCTCACAGCTCCATGTCCAAGTGTCGCAGTACACAGAGAATAAAGATTCATGCCCCAAACAGGGTTACACAAGACACCGGTGAAGAAAAGGATTGAGAGTGTCAGCATATAGAATATTAAAAGCAGCGATTCCCGCTGCGGGAGTAGTTAAGGAAGGCAAATAGCATCCTGAGACCTATCGATAGATGACTAAAACACATCTGTGGAAATCATTATGGGATTGCATAAAAGAGCGGCGAGGCCGTACCTGGAAAATTGAGGCAGATTAAAGGGAGGCTTTTGAATACAAATGAAAAAGGTGTAGAAGAGGGTAACTAGGATAATAAACAGCCTTATGGATTAGATCTAAGTGGAGACGCTAGAAAATTAGGTTTGCCTTTATTAAAATAAAAGAGCAGGGTTAAGGGTTGACATGACTGAAAAACCGCAAATCGGGTTGTGGGGACTGGAGAAGCTGGTGCCGAAGGAAACTGCCGGCACAAAAGCCCCGAAAGGACACAAGCCGAAACCCAGAAAGGTATTAATTGAGGGAAGGTCTTTGTACACACTCCAGCGGGTATGTACAGAGATGGCAAAAGAAGCTGAAGTTGTGACCCGCTCAGAAGTTAATCGGGTTGCTTGAAGGAACTGGTATTTGAGGGTATAAACACTGGCTGAATAACGGCTGGGCCCATGTGGCTGCCTTCCATCCAGAAGGCAACCGCTTGGCTCTGTGGTGACCAAGTGAGCTTCAATATACTCAACTGGTTGGCAGGTTTCTGCCGTTATTGGCTGAGGTTCATCGGGGAGAAGAAAAAGATATGTTGCAATCCTCCGCCAGCCATTGTCACTATGGTAATGAGAGGGGTCATTGTTCCCGCACCCGTTGGGGCTGCTAAAATGTAATTTTAGCAGCAAAGTGCGCAGTCTGTGTGTGAAAGCAGGCTGGTGGCGAGGCTCTTTATCCGAAGCGTGGCTTTTTTCTTTGTGGTATTTTTCTTTCTTTGTATTTAACTTGGAAAAGGCATCCAAAGACAAATGTTAACCGTGACTGATTACAATTATATTGATGGGGGAGGTAGCAATTTAAAGGCGAATATCGAAATGTGAAAGAACGGCTGGTAATAATATGGTAAGGACAAACTATTCTTTAATTGTCCTGCGAGTTGTTTTATATCTTTGTCATGCAGAAACTGGAACTTTTAGGGTGCCAGTGACAAAGTACTTTGCTGTAATATGGTAGGGCAGGCTCACAACAGCTTTTATCTTACTGAATAACTACCACCGTTTCAAAGGCCAGGATTACAGACACACTTTATGTCGGCACAAACGCTTTGGAGAGTGCATTTACATTTTTCTTCTCTAAGCAGAAATCTATTAATTCAGGAGATTTGACTCTCCCCTCTTCGCCAGGCACGGCCCAGGGGTCCGGCCAAGACAAGAGGAACATGCAGACGCTCATTTTCTTGGTTTTGTCGGAGCCAAGCAGATATTTTTTTAACTGTTTTCATTCATTCTCTGAAAGTTGAGAGTTGGCCAAACCCAAGTTAGGTTCACCTCACCGCAGAGCAACACCCAGTGACCCTCTGGGCTTTCTCAAAGCCTTGAGGATGGGCTCAACAGCAATAAAAAAGAAGTATTGCTTAGGAAAAAAAAAAAAACCAAACCTCCACTAGGGCAAGTGGAAAGCATTTGAAAGATGGCCTTGTGCTACACATATGGATTTATTTAAGAAAATAATCCCTGGAACTTGTAGCACGAGAGCATACTCTAGTGGCAACTGAGCAAAGAAAGTGCTGGTGGTTTGTGCAGTGTCTTGATGATGAGATGCCTCCCACCTTTCGACGGGGGGCTTATTCTCTCCTATCTCCTCCCGCTCCGCACTCCACGCTCAGCCTGACAGGAAATACCCAGGGCAGGCAGAGAAAATAAACAGGAACTTCTAAAGTAATTTAAAAACACAGCTTGAGAACATATCTCGCCCAAATGGCTGTGTACTTAGAGAGCTGTCTTTTCACCAGGCTCTATTGCAGATTTTCTCCTGAGAGACACAGTTTAGAGGGAGCAGGAGATAGGAAAAGGGAGAATAATACTTAAAGCAAATTCTGTTCACCCATGGCAGTGTCATTACAAACTTGAATGAGCACAGTTATTGCAAATAAATAAAAACAATAGACCAGAACCAGTTTTACATAAGAAAATACTGAAATACTGTTCAATTAGTCCTAAGCTTTAGTTAAACCTTTTCTTTTGCCCATCAGGTGATAAAGTTAATACAGAAAGCACTCAACTGCTGTACTTGTGTAACAACAGTCAGCATCCATTTAATGAACTTACGTGTATACACATTTAGCAAAGCTTCGATATTGTCAGCACTGGGCTGGTGCAGAATTTTAATGGCAAAGTAGCCAGCCTGGTCTTCACCGTAAACAATATCCCCGTATAAGGAAAGCAGGTCCTCATGGGGACCATTAACAATACAAATAAGCACCGCTTCTATATTTAAACAAGAAGTTTGGCAGTATTTCCACTGACGATATATGCCTGCCTGCAAAGCATGAAAAGGAAGATTATGCTACTTTTATTTGTTCTTAAGTGGCTTGAATAAGCTGCATTTTATGACTTTTTGGGTTTTGTTTGGTTGTGTTTTGTTTTTTTTTTTGCAGGGGGAAGAACAGGCTCTTATCCCACGTTTACAGCAACATGACTGCAGTAGGTAGACATGGTGCAGAGGGAACTTCCAAGTGGAATAAAGTTGGAATGAAAGCGCAGTTGGTCCAGCGAGCATCCCTCTGAGCCTGGTCGTGGAGCTCTCACTGCCCCATCCTGCAAGCACACACGTTGAGTATTGCTGAAGCGAACGGACTCCAGCTGGGCTGAGCGTGGCCCAGGATGGGCCACCGAGGACATGTTTGGTTGTGGCTGGTGACCCAAAGCATGTGTGGACCTGTGTGCCTGGATACGGCGCAGAGGTGGCTCCTTGTACTCCCCCTGGTCATCTAAAGGACCAAGCTTCATGTGATTGGGCTGTACATCCACTGTGATACCCCCAGTGCCTTCTGAACCTATCAAAATTCAAAAGGAAGATAAAGGTCTTCCTTATGTTCTTATAGTCACGGCCATTTCTTGTGGAGCTGCGCAGAGGGGAGATACCCAAATCAGTGTGTAAAGTGGGAAGGAGGAATGTGGCTGTAGCCGGGGCTACTGGCTGGGCTATCCGCACAGCCTGCCTGCTAGCATCACGCTGGTGGTCCTCTGGCGTGGGGAAGGGGACCAGGGGTGGCTGCGGTCGGAGGGCTGGGAGAAGCTGGGGGCTCAGATCCATGGGAAAACAGACTTGGTTCCACCGCTCACAGGACAGCTTCTTCATTATTTCAAAAATCAGTTTTGTTTTCTTCTACAAATAAAAAAATAGACTGAACTGATTTCCCCATGCAGATCTTGTTTCCCGCGATTTCGCAACTTTGGAAGACAGGCTTTATTGTCTCGCAGAAGACCTCCAGTCCCTGCCTCCACCGGGCTTAGCGGCCTTCCAGCTGATTTTCTGACACACTGAGCAGTCACAGATCCCATTTGTCTCAGCTGGTTTTCCCAGAACTCTGACAACCAGCTCTATGTTTTCACACCTGATTTCCTTAAACTAATATTATTTATTTATCCGCATGCCTTGCTGGCAGGTCTAGTGTCTGATCTGCACAGTGACTCCACAATCGCATTAGAGACCATCTTCTCATGAGCACGGCTGATGCACCACATGAGGGCCCCGTTCCCTTCATCCCCAGACCACTGAATTACTCTGTGATTAGTATTTGCAAGAAGGGAACACTTTTTACCACCGCAAAACACGTTGGAATGATTTTCATCCTTCTTTTAATTACAGGTGTAGGACATCAGTTGCCATCTTGTGCCTTGGTGGCCAAACTCACAGCTTGGCCCGAGAAATGCCCAACCACAGCAGACAGTACTTCAGAGATTCAGTCTCTCCTTTCTTCACCTGTGTTCGCAATTCCAGTAAAATTCATCAGGAAATTCATTTAGGTAAGAATTTTACACCTTACATCCAGTCTTCTCTCTTTCATTCCTATTTATTAAGCTGTGATTGGATTGTTTCAGCTGAGGGTCATGCTCAGGGAATTTGAGCAAAGGGTGAGTGACAAGCAGGACAAGAATTGCACCCTCCATAATCACGCTCCTCCCATGGGTTTCCCAGTGCCTTCTTACCTGGGCCTGCCATTTCTTCATTGTGTTCTTGCATTGAACAAATCTCCGGTGCTGCTGCCGGGGGTTAAGCTACCACAGGTTGTCTCTTAATCTGGTTGGAAACTGGTGGAACTCCAGAGTCAGTTCAAAAATCTGTGTTCTCCCATAAGGTCATTGGATTGGTCTCATGGTAAGGTTATAGCAGGAACCTTTTCTCCTCCAAGCTGTTCTGCGGAGATGAGGTTACTGGCCAGGACCGTGATGTGTTGATATATGACCAAAATTAACTTGTGAAGATGCTGAACAAGAGCAGGTAGTGTAGAACAGCAGGAGAGGAGGTGATCTAAGATGCACTTCAGCCAAGGACTTCCTTCTTTTCATCTATAGACCTGCTCCACAAAGATGTTCATGTCCCATTGCCAGGCACGTGTCTCCTAGGAGGAAGGCAGTGAGAAGCCTTATATATAGGCAGAGCGAGGACTGTGCTTATAAGCAGTCTCTGGAGGCATGTAGCCCTGCCTGCTCCTACAATTGCAAGTTAGAGCTGCTCCAGCTTTGGACTCTGGGGAGACAATGCTGCGAAACCTTCAAGAGAAGGGACTTTGCAAGGGACTCCCATTTTCCCCGTATACAAGCAGCCCTGCTGATGTGAGGTCTTAGAGGTGTTGCCAGCATGCAGAACATGCCATTTCTGCGACAGTTCTTGTTACCAGGAGAGCTCTAATGTAATAAATCCAAATTTTGGAGGAGAGAGGGCTGGAGGGTTAGCCCATGGGCAGGATTTGGAGTTTGTTAGGCTGAGTGGAGCGGTTTGCTTTTCCTAGGCCGACTAGGGGCAGATCTCTGGCTCAGCCCTCTTAGTCCTTGCTCCAGTGGGTGGCAGTCCTAGAGATTATATTTTTATTACACAGGAGCAATAATTTTACGTTCTCAGTAATGGCTGAGCCATTTAAACATATGTCTCCCATAAAATTCAGGCTGGGACAGTGAGATTCTCCATAGCTTCAAAACCCAAGCTTTTGCCAAAACTCACCCATGTTTCCTTCAGCATGGTGGTGGCTGAGGAGTGTGTCCAAGAGCAGATGTGTATCTGCGGGTCTCTCAGATGGACCAGCTCAGACGACCTCTACCCTCTGTACATGGTCTTCCAAGAAAAGCTCCTGGACGTGCTCCATCCACTTTTTTCAAGGTCTGTACAGGTCCTGCAGTTGTTCTTCTTAGAGGTCAGGAAGCACAAAAACAGAATCAAGACGTTTTGGCTCCGTCTCCATTTCCTGTAGAAGGCCAGGATAGGAAACAGATTAAATGGATTACATTAAATCCAGATTAAATCCTGGCATATACCCAGACCTGACTTGCCCATTCACATTGCCAGTTGCTCAGTGCCCATGTGGCCAGAGCATTGCACGAGCAGCCCATGTTCAAACTAGCTGCCTTGTGGAAGATGTTGTAGGAAGGACCCCAAATTCAATTTATCTGCCGGACCACAGCTGTGGGATGTCACCACAAGGAGCCGGGGCCCGACAGCAAAAGACCAGATGAGGGAAGCACATTCTGTCCAAGACGCCTACATCACAACTGAGCACATGTTAAAACACGGCCCAGACCCAGGTCTCTCCTGGAGTGCCCCAAAGCTTGCTTCAAGCTTGCATCTGAACATCAGCTGGTAGCCTTATAGGATGGCCATTAGGTGATCTGGGGTGTGGGCCCATGTTCAAATCCAGCCTAGATCACAGGTGCTCTCAGAGCTTTTCCTGCTGAGGCTGACAGAGGGGGACACACCAATTTCTGTATGTCAGGCTCTCAGGAGTTAGAAAACACCAGCACAAAACTTCAGTATGGCCCTCTAGGGCATGGGTGTTAAAAAAACCTTTACCCAAATGCCTATGGCTGGATTTTGTTAGTTTTTTTTTTTCAAGAGGTCACGCCTCACTTGATGCCTAGGATGGGTGGTGACTTGGAAATAAATTAGGGACCATTTTCATAATCAAAAAGAGCTGATGAAGATGCCGGTGGCTGCGACGAGGGGCTGCAGACTGTGCAAACGAAAGGGCGACCAAAGGCAGAGTCCCAGTAAATTGTCAAGTGAATGAGGCCTTTCAGGGAGGGAAGTGGGACACTTGGACTGGTCCCATTAACACAGCGAACTTCCAACCTGGCACTGCCTAATCTTGGATTAGAGGTAGAGCGGTCTTGCCCTGAGCATCTTTCTAACATCAAATAGCTGATGCCAATCACAGGAAAACAACTTTTAACATAAAGCAAGAGACAAAGGTCTTGGCAGAATATAACGATGTTTCCTAAAACTGTTATTTTAAGGGTGGATAGAAAGAAACAATATGTATGTAGGGCAGTTCTGGAGACCTTCGAAACCTTCATATTATGTTAACTAAAGGGGAACAGCTTCTCCAGCCTCCTTCGCCTCTCTCTTGCTTCTAAGAGTCCAGGAGAGGGTGACTACAGTGTGACTACAGTTACGTGGTCAGTAGTCACTAAAAAATCTGCTTTTATGTTAATGTGCCTGACGTTGCCACTGCTTATAATTTAAAAGCCTCAGACTTCTCCTCCTCTGCTTTCTGTGGCCTGGTATTTTCAGGCACCTCACAAGTCAGAATGAGAAAAATAGAAAAAATGTATGTCATTTTTCAAAGGCCAGAACTGCTGGTGCAGAAAATAGCTAAGTGCTGGGGACTGAGCTCTGCTTCTGCCTTCCCTGGGATAAATCCAGCATCCCTCACTGCCTTCAGCTGATTTACTCCCCGTTTGGTGTAACCGAAGGCAGAATTTGCCTCTTGCTGTTTTTTCCATGGCATTAAGGCCTTTAAAGAAAATCCTACCAAAAGATTTAGGCACAAACAAAATCTCCCGCTTTCCACAAATCTGTCTGAACTTACACTGCGGAAGGGAACGCAGAGGAACAGAAGGCTCTTGCAGGGGCCGGGGGAGTCGCTAGCAGGGTCAGCTGTGCATATATTTACACATGATATTAGCAGGAAAGAAGACAAAATGGGTGCATCCTGACCCAAGGTGGTCCAAATGTTCTGCGCTATCATTACTGCTGGGGTCAAAGGCGTTGCCGGTTGGTGACTTGATAAGCAGGATGAGCTAACGAGCGACAGCTTAATCAGCGCAGATAATTCTTCTGCAATATATGAGATAATTACACCCTTTTTTCCTGATTTTTAGGAACCTTGTGGATTTTTTCACTCATAAATATGAGATAATGCCGTACAACTTGACCTTCCCAAACCAAGCTTTTGCAGAAAGCGGTGTATTATCCACCGGTTGTTCATGAATATAGCTTTCGGCTTATCGAGGCTGGTTTTTTGTCCACTGCAGCTGACTGACTGGAAAGAACATCAGGAAAACTGCAAGAAAAACCCTTTAAAATGCATTTAATTTTTGTACACGTGGATGAAAGCCATCAGGTTCTGAGTTGAGGGAGTCGCTTGTTATTTTCTGGGAGACGCCAAGGGCAGGATGGAGGCATCCACGGGGTCTCATCTTCCCAGAGAGGACCCAGCTCTGCAGCACTTCTGGGGAAGGAAGCGGTGCGCTAAACGCCGTAAGCCTTGTATAACCCATCCCTTCACCTGGCAGTTCCTTCCCCTGCCCTGGCCAAAAATCACACCTCAAGAGGCTGCCAGTAAGGCCCCCCGAAACAGCCGTTGTGCCTAGAGGCTGGAGACAAAGAGACACCGTTCAGACAGACTCTCGGTGTTAAAAAAGGCCATAGCAGAGCAGGAGGAAGGTAGGACAGTCTGCGGACTCCAGGGTGGCCGCCTTGAACCGCTGCGTTAGCCCCGCACTCCAGACAAGATGTGTCAGAAGTCCAGATTGGAGGGTGGAGGATAGCCTGTCTCCCACCTCCTTTGGCTCGCTTGACTTTCTCCCATCTTGGGCAGGCTGGAATGAAAATAAAGAGTCAGGACCGCGTGCTGCCAAATTCCCTCAGTTGTGGTCAAATAGGAACGGCTGCCCATCTCCGCCCCTTGCTCATTTGTTTGTGCCTGTAATAACTGGATTTCCCAGCTGGTTTCCCAGCCCAGGACCTGCTTAACTCCAGTGAGCAAACACGAGTAGGGGAATTCGGTCCAAGCAGGCAGGTGCAGTGGCTGGATAGCTTGTGGATTTCCCTTCTGCCGCAAGACAACAGTTACTGCACATATGTTGCAAAGATAAGCATTGTTTGCCATCGGTAGAGGAAAAGCCGGAGGCTCGCCGCGATTTGGGAGTCTTGCTGTCAAAGAGGTGCAAGAGCGAAAGGTGCGTGTGAAAATAAGGGAGGATGCTCTTTCAGCAGCCGAGGAATAGAAGATGAAGCATTTTGGCTTCGACTCCTTGCAAACAGGGAGCGCATCTGCCCCGGAGATAGCGGGTGCGGAGTTATATCTGTGTCCAGCGCTTGACGGGAGCATTTCTGGAGTGTTCGACTCAGGTTAGGCTTCCCAAGGAGACTTGTTAAAACATAGGAGAGATCAAAAAATCGCTGTAAGCACCAGTAGAGGTGCAAAAAACCCCTTTGTGGTTCCATTTAGCAATCTACAGCTTAGCAGAGAGGAGGGTAGGCGGTAACTTGACCGTGGTCTGTAAGTACCCCATGAGGAGAAGATTTCTGACACTGGAAGGCTGATTAATTGAGCGGACAAAGGCGAAGTGAGCCTGAAGTGCTAAAAGCTGCAATTAGATAAACTACACCTAGAAGTAAGGTGAGCGGTCCTGAGTGAAGGGAATTAAATGTTGGAGAAATTTGCCTGGGGTGGCAGGTCTTAGTTCACTCCTCTGCGTGGTGATGGCCACACGCGCCGCTTTCTCCTCTTGATGTTCCCTGTTTATTTTCTAGCCGCCTTTTGTCTTTTCCAGGGGATTCAGGGAACGTTAGGGCTTGAGATGACTTAAAAGTCCCTCAGACCATGCGTGGAGACAGAGACAATAACAAACAGCTCGACAGAATCACATAGAATAGAATCATAGAATGGTTTAGGTCCAGGCCAGGGGGATTCAGCATTTACTTGCTAGGATACCCGAATTCCCAGACCAGCTGGGAGGACTTGTCTGTCCACTAAAGCATTTGCTTTAGGGATGGAGACTCCAGATTTCTTCCCCTGTCCCTTGCGATGTTTCTGAGGCACTAAGACAGGCAGAGGGACCCAGCCCCGTATGTAACAGATGATCTGTATGTATCACCAGTGCCACCAGCGGCCCTGGCCTTATTCCACCCCGTAAAGCAGCATCCGCTCCTGAAGTCCATGGAGATCCAGGAGGCCGAGGCTGGGAGGAGAATAAGACATCCCGTTTCTAACAGCCTCTAATCCCTGTCCTCTGTAATCAGTTTTAAAATGGCCATCAAATCTTCCCTCTGCCTCTAATTGAAAAAGTGATGTCAGCAGTAATCTGCTGCCCCAATTTATCCCCGTATATTTGGGCAGTTTGGGCTAATGCATTGTTTCGTAAACATATGTTTTAACGCAGCTGTGCGTGCACACACACACAAAGAGAAAGCTCGGAATGCGCTGCACTAGTTACGGAGACTAATGCCTTAAATATTACTTTTAATACTAATGTCAGGTTATTAAAAACATAATCCATTCTCCTGATTGGACCTAATGTAAGCAGGAGGATAAGAGGGCTTCTATCCATGCATTAACACATTTCATGGAGTGTAAAGCCACTTTCTTCCTCTTAAAACATAAGGTCAGGAACTAATAGAATCTGTACTTCAAGTGGGTTTTTAAAACATATTACATAGAAAGTTTAGTGAAAGTTAATCTGCCCATAAGTGTCAGCTGGAGCCGTGTGGGTAAACAAGAAATAAATGTAATTCACATGCAATTTTTTCCTGTTAAAAACCTATCCGTGCACTTTAAAACATTTATGTTTAAATAGAACAGAGACCAGCACTAAGAAGCACTCAGCCCAAAGCAGCTTTATGTAAATGTGTCGTAAGGGACTAAAATAAAGTAAGCTACCCAAATCTACCAAAGATAAAGGGAGAAGGGCTCTGACCCCGCGTGAATTCACCCCTCATCCTGACCATGTGCCGTTCCTGGGCTTCATTCCCGTTCCCCCTTGTGTGTCTCTACGTGGTGACATTACTCATCTCCCTCCGGGCTCTCCCACACATCTGCTTTGTGCCCGGGCAGCGCCGGGGCTCGGGGATGGTTTGGCAGCGGTGGTGGCAGGGCAGCGTTCTTGGCACCCCGGTCCCGATCAGCGGGTCTGTCACCACTCCGTCATGCTCAGCCTCTGCCAGCCTCCTCCTTGCCAACCGCGGGACCTCCGCAGCCACGCATTCCCACTGTGGCAGGCTGGGTTGTTTCCAAAATCAGCCCTCTCCGCCCATTTCCTTTGCCCGAGCTCTGGAGAGCAATTTGGAAAGCCCAAACCAGGTGTTGAAGCAAAGGCAATATCCCTAAGGGGCTGATTTTTGCACAGGACCTGCAAATTTGGCAAAACCATCATTTTTAAGCAGCCTCTGCTCTCTGATGTTGGTGGAGGCCGGGCGGCTGACCCTGCTGCAACTCATTTAGTTGCTTATCTGGGGGTTTTGGCGGGGCTGGCAGGCGATTCGGAAAGCACGGAGCTTTGGAGCACAGAGCCGGGGTGACCGTCTTCCCCGGGGGAAGGCACGCAGCCAGCTCTGCCTCCTCCTTGCTCCAACAGCGCATCTTCTGGGCTGCTCCGCCACCACCCTGTTTAAAGCAGGAACAATTTGGTTGCCTTAAAATGGAACTAAGAGTCGCTGCGGGGGGTGCTGGCTGCCAGGGGAGGGAGGCGAGGGGGCAGCGGGAGAAGCAGGAGGTGGAAGCTGGTGCTGGCAGGCGCCGGGACTTGGCCCCCGTGCTCCCAGCCACATGCCAGAGATTTAAGCTTCATAAACAGGCTCCAGCCACCAGAAAGAGATTGATGACATATGGATTTCATACATTCAGCAAATGAAAGAAAAGCTCTCTACGGCTGCATGGGATTAGCGGAATTTGTGTGCCGTTCCTTATAGCGAGGGTCCTGGAGGAGGGCTGCAGTGCCGGCCAGGGCGTGCATTCGAATCTTCACACCATCGCTACAAATCACTTACGGTCACACTTCCCTTGATGGCATTGGAGAGGGCTGACACCCTCCGAGAGCCAGGCAGGAGGTGTAGGGAGGGCATTGCGTGGCTGGGGCCACCCCCAGGAAAGCAATAGGGATGGGGACCTGGAGGGAATTCAGGTCCAAGTGGGTCCAGACCCTCCCTATAATGGAGACGAGCAATTCCTCTCCTTCTGTGTCTTCCCAGTGGAACACATTGTGATGGGTCTTTCAGGCAGGTGCTGGTGTGTGGCACAGGCATACTGGTAGCACAGGGGCTGTGGTGTTACACCCGTGGCCGTGTGGCCTCTTCTCCATTGCCAAAATGAAGGTGGTGCCTTCTGAGGAAAGGCAAAGTGTTTGCTCGTGTGGCTGGAAGCTGTGCTGGGACTCAGGGGATTCGGGATGTCTTCCTGGCTCTCTCTTTCTTAGGATCCCACTGTCCCATCCCTACAGGGCGTCACACAAAAGCGCAGGGAGGTGGCTCTCCATGCACATGGATGGGGCCAGGAGCTGTATGGTTGCAACAAAGGGGATGAAGGTCCACCCAGCCTGGCACAGCCTGCTTCATTCAGGGCTTAAATATGCTCCGTAAAACCTAGAGAAGAAATAGCGGTGCAGAGTATTGGAGGAAGGGACAGATAGATAAGAATAAGCGTCAAAAGTTCGGCTTTTGCTCGGTTCCAGGGAAATGTGGAACAAAACTATTTGGCATTTTCCACCCTGTCGTACAATTTAGGCAACACTTGCCAGTATGGAAATAAGTTGCTAATGCTGCTTTCAACCCAGCAACCTTGGGCTGCTCCAACTCCTTTGGCCAACTGGTCTAGTATCACCACAACCAAACAGCAGGACCTCTCACTGAAGGGATTAATTTTCCAGAAAAAAAAAAAAAAAAAAAAAAAAAAAAAAAAATTTTACCTTCAGATATCCTCAGGACACAACTGCTAACCCTGTCAAACATCACGCACCGTCAAACATCATGGAAAGCCACTAAAGAAGGAGGAAAAGCTAGGATGCTGGATAGTGAGCCCCAGCCATCGCGTGGCCACGTTATTTTGGTAAAACATTAAGAGAATGCTTTGAAATAAATGGAAATTGGTTTGTGGGTGTGATGGTGGTACAGAGCAGGAGGGAGCTGCTATCTAAACCTCTTATGTGGCTTGTGTCCTTAGCAGAAGCTGAGCACGCCTCGGGGGATCAAAAATCCCTACAAATGGGAATTCCTTGGCCATCTATAAGGCAATGATTTTGTCATGGCAGCCACAGGAGCCATGAATTTGAATTAACTCCATGAAATCTTACAAATGGATAGAGAAATACCTCTAATTCGGCAGAGTCTTTCTTTCGTTTCCAAAGGATGGTGTCGTGCCATGAGCCGGTGGCAATTCAGATCAGAGGAGATATCACTCAGCAGGGAATTAGCTCTCGTAGCTCTGCCTGTGTCCAAGACAAGCAGCCGAGTGGGGCTGTGGAAGGAGTGGGGGAACCACTGGGACCTACCACAGAGGCAAGCCCATGGCTGCGCTGTACCTCCCAGGAGCGTGGCAGTGGCCCCAACCACTGCGTTGTCCCCAGGGCCAGTTCACCCTTTGTTTGTGCTCCTTCAGAATTGTCCTCACCATGTCGCTCTCCTTCCGTGACCATGGCCTTCTCCAGCAGATACCTACATCCTACCAGCTTTCATGACCCAACTCTCTAACTTATCTTTGCTGCTTGGAAGGTCTTCCCCATCTGCCCCTACCATGGTAGGAGCGAAGAGAATCAAAGACACTACCCATGAGAGGAGGCAATTTTGGAAGGCTGTCAGGCGAGGCAGAAGGTGGACATTGCATTAAGGAATGGTCTGGGCGACCATTCTACAGCGAAATGATGGCAACTCGTTTGCACGTGGCGTGGGAAAGGAGGCAGCTCCTTTATCCAGCATGGGAGCAACACGCTGGACAATACGAGGAGAAAAAGGTAAAAATCACCTGAAAACACAGGCAGCTGAAGTTGAAAACATTAACAAATTTGGCAACGTCTCCTGTTTAGCAGATCAGTGAGTATTGAAACAAAATGGGGCCAGAAGCTAATTATATGGAAATATTTCTATTTGCACATTTCACTGGAAGGCAAAGCAGAGAGTATAAGTAATATATCTCCACAACTGACAGGAATATTAAGTTTTCTGTCATTTTGCTACCACGGCTACCTTCCTCAGCATGCATTCTGTCCTAGTTCCTACTAAGGTGAGAGCAGAATCAAACTCATTAATTGTCTGCATTTTAGATATGATAAGAATTTAGTGGTTGGTGTTAATTAAACTACAAAACAACTCCTCTTGCCGCGGTGTGCATTCCAAGTTGGAGCAATTAATTCACTCACTTAAACTGATCAAGATTTAATTACCATCACTCTGTGCAATTACTCCATAATTAAAGTAATTTGGTTCATTCCACTCGCTGACAGTGTCATTGAACAGCCATTCATAGTACCAAAAGAAGTGATAATTAACTTAAAGAACAGCTCAAGGCAGTTTTACGCAGACTTTTAGTTATTCCTAAATATACCTATATGGGAGAAAGAAGCCTATCACATAATACAGGTGCTTCTCTAGTAAAGGGTTTCAGATATTTTGTGTCCGTTGTTTTTCAGCCAGCACACTGTAGCAAACCCAATTTTGGGTGAGGATCTGCAGTTGTCACCAGACAACATGCCGTTTCGTAGAGGGAAACACAATAAAACCTGGATCCCTCCAGCGATACAGACGTTCCCTGCATGTTCCTGGAGATTCCTCATTAGGAAAGAAACAAAATGCTCAATAAAAAGCTCCCTCCTCCCAGATAACGCTGCCAGCTCTTAGATCATTAGATCTTAGACCATTTCAAAGTTAAGCCTTCTCAGCCCCCACACAGAAATTCAGAACATGAGCTGTCACAACCATTTGGACATGAAGTATGCAATATTTATGCTGAATTTTTTATTTCCCTGCCACAAAAGTGATGTTAATCTAGAGAATCATCTCAAACAAGTGGAAGAAGCCCATTAGCTATCCAAGGGTCACGAGTATCAAACCAATTGCTGGTATCAGCCTTTGCCAGGCTCTTTACTGTCTCCATCCAGGCAGACATACAGGATAGATGTCACTTAATTTGAGCTTTTTGAGAATTAGGGCTCCAGTTTTTGCTAAAAGTGCAAATTTCCTCTCCTGGAAAAAGAGAAACACCTCTGGAGAGCATCTCCTGCCATTCTGATTGGGGCTTAAGGTAGCTGGGATCTGTTGTCTCCTCGAAGAGCCCATCTTTCCTCACTAGCATCATGGGGAAGCTAGGCCAGCTTGAGCTGACCAAGATGAATCCACCCTACGCTTTGATAGGACCATCTGTCCATGCTCGTGCTCATCCCACAGCAAACACAACATCCTCGGTTTTCTCATACGCACATGTCATGGGTGGCCTTCACTGGGTGCAGAGATGGGTGTTGAGGTGAAGGGTGGTGACGGCACTACAAGATGTAGGTTCTTCCCTCGTAGCCTGTGCACATCCTCCTGGAGCACCCTTTCCCTTGCAGGGGACCTCAAGTGTGTGCATAACCCTCTCCAAGAGCACAAGGAGCAGCATCGGGTTTGGAGACCTTTCCTGTGAGAAGAGATGAAAGGAGCTGGACTTACACACACCAGGAAAAAATGACCATCAGGGGTCTACGATTGCATCTAAACCCTGGTAAACGTTAGGTGTCCTGGATCTGATGGACAGCGTGGACCCCAAACACACCAGGTTCAACTGATCAGCCTGGAGAAATGAAGTTTTGTAATTGTCGGGGCTGGCTGATTCTGATCAGAGCAGTGGGAGGAAAACGAGGTGGTTCGAGCAGAAGGTGAGCAGATAATAAAGGGGATTATGGTCCCTGGCTCCATGTGGCAGCAGGTCCCACGTGGTCCCGCAGCCCTGTGATCCACTCTGGAGGTGGCAGCTCCGCTCTTGCTTGGTGCTGTTCCATCGGCCGTCTCAGCAATGCCAGGCCTCCTCAGAAAGCCGAGCCGTGCCACGAGTTATTCCTACACCTGCAGCATCCATAAAGCAGAGCCTTTTGGTCGGGCTCCCAAATGCTTATTAGCCTTCTGTGACTCAGCGGTGGCTACGTTAATGTCAGCTCTACCCAGGGGAAAACCTTCAATATTTCCTTTTACTTAAAAAGAAAGAAAAAAAAAAATCCCAAACATTATTTTTAAGCTCCTGAAAGAGCATTACAAAAGAATGAAGAGGAAGAAAAAAGAGACTGTGTAAAGATTGCTTACCAGAGTCCTTTTACAACAGTCAGCCACACAACAGAAATAGGTGGACGTTAATTCATGCCAACCTTGCACACCTAAATACCATTAATTCATCAAAACTAATAACATTAATTCCTTCAAAAATGAGATTAAAGACAGGCACCCCTTGCAGTCATAATCTGTGGCTGATGACACTAAAATGAAACCTCCGGTACACAAAGCTACCAGCAGAGCTTGCAGAATCTCATAAATTGCAGCTGGCAACACGTAAATCCTTGCGACAGTATACATTATTTTCCAGGGAGCGGGTGTTTGCACGCCAAAAAGGAAAGCAAAGCCGTAAAACTTCTCTCCCAATACAGGAGTTGTTGTCAGAGAGGTGTGATGCCGCTCGGACCAACACTTACCTAAATCTGTCAGGCCAGAGCGGGATTTAGGGCACGCGTCCTGGGAACCGCGTTTGTTTTACATTTGCAGAGCCGGCTAGCAGAAACAAAGCCTAACGCAGCGCTGGAGGTGCCCTGATCTTCTGGCAATGGGTACACGACTCTGGGCACACCACCTCCCCTGGCTGGTGGGTATTGGAAGAGCTGGGAAAGGCCTTTAGCAGGACCTGCTGGTGCCTCTGATGGGTGCTGAGATGGCGTGAGGGTGAATAAGGGCTCAAGTATATATTGCTTTCTCCCCAGGGCTGCATCCAAAAGCAGCCGTGAAGTCAGCTAAAAGCTTTCCTTTGGATTTCAGTGGGTTTGGCCCACTGGCCTGGCGGTGGATGGTTTGGGCGGTGGTGGGTGAGAAATATTAGGTAAGGTTAGCACAACTCCTCCATCTCAGAGCAAACGGAGACCTGAGAGTTCGGGGTCAGATCTAGCACCAGGATTTGCATCTCTCTGCTCACTTTCCACGGCTTGTCCTCTGCCTCGTCCTACCCCCAGAGACATGGAGGAGTGAGCGTGCTGCCCTGTCCTGCCTGTCCCTTTATCCCTCCTTTGCTTACTCCTTGGTGGAGACGTCCCTTTGTGCTTGTCAAGGGAAGTGCTGGCCAGGGCTTCATGCGGATTTCGGTGATGGGAGAGTCCCTCATCTGCTCCTGAAACATCCTTTTGCTTCTTTTACTGCTCGTATTTCAAGTGATGTATCTGATCCCAGTGCCTGGCTGAGCATCACCAAGGTGCTATTTAGCTTGGGTGGCCGGTGTGACCCTGCCACTGAGGTCTGTCACCATCAGACATCATTTCTACGCTCCCTGTTGTACCCATTACATTTTTCTTTTCTTTCAGACTCGGGCAGAGGATTTCACCTGCATCCAGTGGGATGTGCTACTAGACCGCAGCCTTTACCCCAGGGCAACGCGTGCCATGTCCAGCCCACCTCCAGGTGCTGGTCCCACAGCCACGTGCTACCTACAGCTGCGTCCGCACCGGTCTAGGACTTTCACGGACTCCACTTGGAAATAACAGAGTTGTGGGCAGGCCTGGGAGGGCGTTCACAAACCTGCAAATTCACGAATTTCGATATATCGCCCTCAGAGGTCTCCAGATGGTGGGCAGGTTGAGGACAAGATCACTGACTACTGCTGGTGGCCACAGAGACCCAGAGGTGTTTGCGGGAGGCCACGGGATGCTGCTTGCACCGCCGCCTTGCCCCACAGCGCTACCCAGGGCTCGTGAAGGATGGTGTCTTGTACCGCCAACCCTTTGAGGCAGCACCGATACATCCAAAACACCGGAGGTATTATTTCAGATTAAGCCCAGATTAAGCCCATTTAATTTTAACTCAGATTAAGCCCCTATTTAGAACCTGTTTCGGATGCAGCTGGGCTAACCCCCTCCCCGCCCCGAGGGGATGTGAATCACCGCGGCCGGGTGTTGGGTACCGGTTAAAACACCCAGTTACTAAAATAAGTCTCGGCTTGTGAAAACTTATTTAAGACTAGGGCTGCACGTGGCTTTCGGGATGGGGTTTAATGCTCCATGGCTTCAGGAGGGACCCCAACGCCTGCCGCAGTCCACGGGGGCTTCGGGCAGACGTGAGCGCCAAGGAGCTGCGCCGGTTTAATCTCTAAATAATGATGGAAGTGCAAGCGTGTGCATTACGCCAAATGAATGGATCACCCACACGCGCTACGCTCTCTGCATATTTAATCGCACAGCGCTTTCTCCTGCCCTGCCTTTTTAAGAAATACTCCGCAGTCCATCAGTGCCTTGCAAAGAATAACTGATTTCAATGAAATTTAGGGATGGAAGGGTTTTGGACCCGTTCAGAGGAGCTGGAAAACAGCAGTGGGGAGAACATAATTAAGCTCATTCTTTTTTTATTCCCCGTTTGTGTTACCAGGGCATCCTAAAGGTCCAAGTCCAAACCAGACCCGGCTGTGGGAGGAGATACACAACCCTCAAGACGAGAAAAAAATCAAAAACCTCTATTTCTGAGATGTAACGGTGAAGCGCAGCACGGGAGGGATGCACGGGAGCGGGCACAGCAAAAGAACACGATGCTTTCTCTTTGACGGAAAACTACAAGTCTTTGAGGTTTCTCACAGAGCAGGCGCCACAGCAAAGGCAGCCTTTGCAGAGATTTTTTTTTTTTTTAATATATTTGATAGATTTCTGGAATAGCTCTTATTCTAACTCGCCCAACGCAGCCTTCATCCTAACCCGGCGCTGGGCTGTGATACCAGGCGACCGTGCGGTGTGTTTTCACTTCCTATGGACTGGTTGTGTACTTCCCTCCCGCTAATCCCTTGTTAATGGACGCTTCCTTTGAGCCAGCTGAGATCTGAGTTGTGTCGTCTTCGTGCTTCTTGCAGATTTTTATTACTCGGATATCTTTGTTTTCATTATTTTGAGATTTGGGGATTTTGTCTCTTCCCTTCGGCTTGATTCGCGCGGTTAGAGACGGGCTGGCCTCCCACGGCTCCTGTTTGCGTTTGATCCGGGAGCGGTGGGAGAGCAGCTTCTCGGCTGCAAATAGCGCGGTCCCGCACTTCAGTCGCCAAAGCCGAGGAGACCCGCTTCGCGATCGCGCTGGAAAGCGCCTCTCGCTTGCAAAACAAAAAATAAAGCCATGCCGCCGCTCCCCTCGCTGAACTGGGGTGCACTGGTTTTAACTGGGCTCTGCTTGCAGGTGCACACCCAGCAAGTTAGAAACCACCCGCAGCGGCAGCTTGAGCGGGCAGGAGCGGGGAGAGCCCCCCAGCTCTGTCCCCGGGATGCTGGGAGACCCTGGGAGCTTCCGAGATGCGGAGCCTGAGGCGTGTCTGGGTGCAAGGCTGGAGAGGGTGCAGCAGAGAGTGTAGCAGAGGGCTACAAAGATGCTGAGGGGACTGGAACACCTCTCTTAGGAAGAAAGGTGGAGGGATTTGGGTCTCTCCAGTCTGGAAAAAAGACGGCTGAGGGGGGATCTTATCAACACTTATAAATACTTAAAGGGTGGGTGTCAGGAGGATGGGGCCAGGCTCTTCTCAGTGGTGCCCGGGGACAGGACAAGAGGCAATGGGCACAAACTCAAGCATAGGAAGTTCCACCTAAACATGAGGAGGAACTTCTTTCCTGTGAGGGTGGCAGAGCCCTGGCACAGGCTGCCCAGAGAGGTGGTGGGGTCTCCAACTCTGGAGACATTCAAAACCCGCCTGGACGTGTTCCTGTGTAACCTGCTGTAGGTGACCCTGCTGTGGCAGGGGGGTTGGACTAGATGATCTCCAGAGGTCCCTTCCAACCCTATGACTCTGTGATTCTATGAAGGTGTTGTGACGCGGGGAAGCCAGAGGTGACATCCCTGGACACGGACATGGCAGTGAGGACGCACATCATGGCAGGTTCTAGGACACCACTCTGACCTTCAGAGGAGGGAAAAAGCACAGCCCATGGGGCAAGCGAGGAAGGATGGAGAGCCCGGATGGAGAGCCCAGATGGAGTCCGGCAGCGGGACGAAGCAGAGTCCCTCCTCCGGGAGGGATGTGAGACCCGCTGAGCAAATCCAGGGTTGCAGTGGAGGGCAAGGACAGGTTCCGGTGGGAAAGCAGAGAGGTGGAGATGCAGCAAAGCCACTGGCGGAAGGAAGACACACAATTAAAGACTCAGTCTTCCCAATCAGCTTTTCTCCTTCTGACACAGCCCTGGGCAAGGAGCAGAGCTACACGACCATCTTTTTCGTGTGTATGTAGTTTAGCCCCGTCATCCTTAGGATGGGCACTAGGCTGGTCCGGGGAGGAAAGGCAGAGCAGATGGTGTTGGCATCACTGGTGCAGTCCCTGGAGAGCTGAGGCTGCACGTGGGGACCAGACAGGCCACCGAGGGCAAGTGGGAACCAAAGTGATGTTGCATCAAGTTTTCAAGACAAGGCAGGAAGGTGTTTTCTGGTGCAGAAATCAGAAACCTGCCCACAGTTTCAGGAGATGAGTGAAAAATAAAAAGCCCAAGAGTTCAGCCAAAGGGCAGAGCCTGGAGCTGGTCACGGCAGAGCTGTGGCCACGATGTCCCTGGAGCTGAGGACCTGCCGTTTGCAGACCAGGAGCTGCTTCCAGCCAAATGCCAGAGCCCAGAAAAGTCCTGGCATGTTCATCATCCCCCACTTTGTCTTCTTAGTGCCCTCTCCTCAAAAAAAGCGAAAACAAATCTGATATTTTGATGCTTCCTGATAAAAGTTACATCTGTCAAAATGACCTTTTGGTTAAACAGCAATCGCTGGCATTAATCCTATTATTTCATCGCGATTATTATTGTTTCATCAATCCAACGCAGCTGCCATTTCATCTTGCACGAAGCGAATTGAAGTTCTCAGCTGGGGCACACCACGCTGGCAGATGTGTGAAACGCTGATAGCCGCAACATGAATCCCCCCTCCTTTTCCCTCCTGGGACCCCACACTTGACTCCAAGTCTGCATCGAGATGGTCAGAAAAGTCAGCTCAGCATCACAAAAAATAATCTTTTTCCAGATCGTGGACGCATCAGATGAAATTCGTGATTGTCTTTCACGGCGCCCACGGCTCCTCGCAGCTTGGCGACGCGAGGACATTCGCTACCTTCTGCAAAAGGAGGAAATGCGATAGACTTGCTTATGTCTTAAAAGAAATTACAAAAAAAAAATACAAGACAGTCCTATTCCAAGACTTTAAGGCAGATAAAGATGAGGGCTAAAGCATTTCAAATCCAATCCAACAAAGTCCTTAAGCGCATGCTTTAAGGCAAGCAGAGGAATAATGCCAGCGACTCAAAGGGGTTGTTTATCTGGTTATATTCGTGAGGGGGCTTAAGTGCTTTGCTGGATCACGGTGTCAGGTGTGAGAGGCGAAACGCCCTGCTCGCCCGCCTGCAGTGACCTCGGCACACACCACCGCCGTGAGCTGCTCACAGGCTTCATGGGGAGGCGCACCCAAAGGAAGGTACGGCCGTGACAGTCAATTATAAGGACAGCAAGGCCTGAATAGATGGCATGGGGAGGTGATGGGGTCTCGCAGGAGGTCTTTGTGAGCCAGTTAGACAAACATCTGCCTGGTTTAGAGATCACTGATCCCACCTGAGGACCAAACGTGGATTAGGTGGCTTTCTGATGTCCCTCTAGCCTTAATTTTGGTTTCTGTGCAATGGACGGGTTGGATTCACAGGAGATGGTCACGCTGAGCTGGGCCCTGCCTCTATGCTGCACCGACCACGGATAGACACGAGGAAGGGTATGGATACAAGCATGAACATGAGCATGGGCATGGACAAGGGCATGGACATGGGCATGAACATGGGGATGAGCAATGAAGTTAGGTCTGAATCACCATAAGGGCCCTCTGGGTGCCTGGTGGTGGTGGGAGCCCATGCTGGGACTGGGAATGTCCCAGCCCATGTGGTGAAGAAGTGACAACCATTCACCAGAGCAGTTCCCTTCCTTAGGGCTTACCAAGGACCTCGCCTCCAGAGAGTTCAGCCAACGCAGCAAGTCCCTTGTCCTCTTGCAACCCCGCACCTGGACTCCAGATGAACCGAGGCTGAACCCCTCTCCCAGGAGCGGGGTGACAATCCCAGAAGAGGACGAGCCTTAGAGGATCCCTCTGTGTTTAGGAGACGGTGTCGGACGGTGCCTACTTCTTCTGCAACTCTTCATTTGTCCTTTACAAGGTTCTGTGATTTAAGAACGTGTGTTAAATCTTCTGCAACAATCAATTCAAATATACAAGTTTGGCTATTCAAATTACTTTTCCAAAAGTACTTTAAAATGCATTAAGTTATTAATTGCCTGCTGGCACTTTAATCAAACGGGAAAATTGACATAGCCAGAGGCATGTATTTTTGTGGAAAGGAAATTTATTTAAGAAGAAACAGCGGCTCTTACTGCTTAATTTAAACTGAGAAAACTGTGGAAAATCAACTGCTATGGAAAATTAATAAAACATTTCCAGCTGCAAACAGTGACTAATTGTACAAGATGAAGACTGCCTGGAATTAATAACTTGCAATCTTCTGTGTGAAGAACCCCCTACCAGTTCAATTTACTGGGAGATTAAATTACTTCTAAGTTTGCCATATTAAAACAGAACATGAATAAAATGTTAGTGAAAGCACATCTATTATTTACTGTCTGTGATATGGATATAATTATTTCCAAACAACTACAATGTGACGTGACTGGCAATATTTAAATTATTTGCTAGCGAATGTAGTTACACCACCTCGGTTCCTATAAAAGCAGCCCAAATGGGTTTTTACAGACGGCGTATTCCTGCCACGGGGAATTATCTCCCCACCCTCTGCTCCGTGGTGCCCAGCATCCCTGTTTTGCTGCTCTTTTAGCACCACCACCACCACGGTGCTTCCCCCGCTGACACCCGTGTTATATGAACTCCACGCCGTGGAGGGTTTTTTTTTTTTTTTTGCTCGATTTTGATGGCTTTTCCCCTCTTTTTAAAGTTGGCTGCCCTGAATACCGGGTGCAAACGAGAGCTTCGGCCGTGGTAGAGCATAATCAGGCGAAGGTTTTCCCTAGGTGGAAGGGCTCCTTGCTGAACCCAGCGCAGAAAGCTCACCTGTGGAGCTGGCAAACTTGTGCTTATCTTTTTCAAGGCGCGCCAAGTTCGTGGGGTGCGTAAGCCCCTTTGCAGGGAGCAGAAAATAGGAAGGTGAAAAACAAACAAACCAAGGCGAGAGGGTATTTGCTAAAACCCCAACAAAACCCGGCGGGATTTCGAAGCAACCCGGGAAGGAGCAGGAGGTGGGAGAGCCACGGAGGAGTTGGCAGTTCCTCGAGGACGCCCGCTGGAATGCCCTGCTGTGGCCCCGGCGTGTCGATGGGTGCCGAGATGAAGCAAAGGAAGAGGTGGTGCAATGTGTGGTTTAGGTGGGAGAGATTTTTGAAGCACCAAGGAAGGTGGGAATGAGGAGAGACCGCAGCAGGAATCACTCAACAACACATTCAAATGGAAATAAATTACTTACCGTTAAATGGGACTGTCTTTAAAGCTTTGCACAGGCATTACTAACTACAAGCTGTCCAAGCAGCAGTGTTGGAGAAGGACAGGACCAGCCACACCATGCTGCCCTGAAGCCCACAGCACCCTACAGCCCCTCTCCAGCGCTGGCAATCACTGCTGCCTGAGCCAGAAGTTAGTTTAAGCATGGCTTGGTACCTTCACGTCTTTTCCGCACCTCCACTGTGTCTGCCACACAACTGCTTCCAGCCAGGGGTGGTCCTATGGCTCTGCATGGGTTCCTGCAGTGAAGAGGTCCACAGCTTCATCATGTGTCCTGCAAGGAAGGGCTTCCTTTGGCTACTCGGAAATGATGCGCTGACCTGTCTGAGGACCCTGTTAGTCTTGGTTTTATGAGACAAAATGGAACGCTGTGCCCTCCTCTGACGTCCCCACTGCTCCAGGCTCTGCAGACCTCTGCCTCTTCTACTGACAGTTTTCCGATGGGGCTCTTGTTGGGATGGGATCTCAACAGGAGCCATCTATGCTTGTGTTTGAAGGGATTTGGGCATGCTCTGTGAAAATTACTGGACTGAAAAAAAGGGAAAGGTGCTCTGTGGTAACTGTGAGCATCCTTATTTGCTGTTTATTAGTCCTAATCAGTCCTCCGCTGTCCTTCCCAGCTAGAGGTGAGATGGTCCCTCCTGCTCTCTGCCCGGGAACGTCTCATCAGGAGGGTGTTGACCCCAAGCAGAAGGACCTGCAGAGACAAGTCCGCTCACTCCCAGCTCCTCCGCTTGACACTTGGTGAAAAGCAGCTCCTGTTCAGGGACAGCCTTTTGCAATGTGCTTCCAAGGGCTGTCTACGATAATGAGCCTAATTACGGGCATCGGGCACTGAAAGACAAGAAGTCCTTCTTCTCTGTCCACAAAGAAATGAGTTGTGGCTCGGATCTGTAGGTTAATAGGGTGAATGTGTGTGGGTGGAGATGGAGTTTCCCAAAGACGCTTTCACACTTCAATAATTGAGTGTGTCACGTTTAATTGCCACAGGCCTGCCACTGTGCAAACCTGGGGACCTCTCCTCTTGGTGGCAGCTTAGACCTGATTGCCTAATTGCATTACCTGGATAATTAGATAGAAATGTAGTAGTCCTGTGCTGCATGATAGTGAGGATCCACCTCCTAACAGAATTAGCCTGGCTTTAATGTGGAAAACTCATACACACACGGAGACATACAACTTAACCCAGCTGTAATCACACAGATTAGATCCATGAGCTTGTTACCTTAAAGAACAGTTAAAAATGATACAAGTTTCGTTCCAAAGAGCCTCCTTTGTGCTGTAGTTTGGATCCCAGCAACTAGAGGTATCAGAGACCATGGAAGCCACCATGCTCCCACCGTTGCAGGATCACCCAAGAGCTCAGTCCAGCCCAACCTGAGATGCTCCAGATTTGGATACACCAGCCACAAAAGTGCATTTTAGGTTTTGTGGGAGCACGATGCTGGGTAAGGTTTGGGGTGTTACGGGCTTCCTCGGTGAGTCATGCGGGTGTTTGGTACCAGAGTCACAGCAGGTCCTCTGTGGTGGTAGCAGGACCTGGAGAAGATGGAGGGAGCGGTATTGCAGGTAGCAAGACTCACTGCAACCATGAGTTGTTGCCACCATGCCCTGCTGCCACCATGCCTACCATCACTGTGCCTTTTCTCAGGAGGTAGGAGAATTAGCTTTGCTCTGGAGTGAGTTCAAGAACAAGAAGAAACCAATAATCCCACCACGGCAGGGTGCAAGTCTCATAAAAGCAAGGAGCTGTAATGCTCACCTGGAGACCTGGCGAGGTTTGTTTGCCTGAAGGTCCCCATTCCTCCCCCGTAGGCGCAGAGCCGGGGACGTGCCAGCCCACAGCTGCGTTTCCACTGGCCGGGGAGGATCTACGCCAACGTTGGCTATGGTGTGACTGGTGAGGAGCAGGAGGAAAAAGGCATCTCCATGCAGATGGTGGCTGGTATTTAAGTCAGGATCGGCCCCTTTTTCAGCCCTCACACCACCGTTCACCTCTGTCTGGGACAATCTAGTCTTTGCTTTGAAGGGCCTATTCCCCATCCCATCTCATCTTGTCCCACCCTTTCCTACCACTCTCAAACATCACGTTTCCCTCTGACGTGCCACCAACCCTCCCCTTTCTCCCCGCCTTTTGTTACTTTTTCCCCCCGCCCCCTTTCTTTTTTCCTTCTTTTTTTTTTTTTCCCCCTTAAAGAGCGAACAAAACAAAACAAGAAAAAGCAGTGCCAAGCCGATCCTCTTAACCCAACGTTCTTACCCCGGGGAGGGCTCCGGCAGCGCCGAAGCGCGCGGCGAAAACCCCCACGCATTTTGTCCTGTTTCTTCATAGCAACTCGAGCAAATTGAAAGCCGCGGAGGGGTGTGCCCCCAGGCACTTGGTAAATCCACTTCCTTTGTCATAACAAGAACAAATCCCACCTTTGAAGTTTTTCCTTCTTGTTACAAGGGGAATGTCTTTTGTTTAATCCATTTTAGCCTTTAATGCCTGACCTGGATCAATCCTGTTGGGTAGATTACACACTACTCACGCCGACTTTAAACTACCCTACAGGGATTTTTATTTCTCCCCCCCCCGCCTTCTCCCCACCGCATTGGTGTGAGAATCTCAGCAATAATCGGCATTACGACTTTAGACCATCACTCACTTTGAAGGAGGAGACTGTCCTTTAACAAAGGGGAGGGAGGGGGAGGAAACCCTCAAATATCAAACAGATTTAATCAGCTTTGAGGTCCTTCAATCTCATATTCATACCGGATCTTCATTAGTTATGAAAATCAGTGCAGAACTTGGCTGGGCTCTGTGTCTCCGAGTCCTCCTCCTCCGTCTCATGCTCTGTTTGGGACTGAACTCGCTCGCCCTCGCAGCCTTCCCAGTGCTGATCTGGGGGAAAGCCTGGGAGATATTAGTCCAGGACTGCTGCAAACAAATTGTCAGGGTGTCCAGCACCCCCACCACCGCACTGTCCTCCTCCATCCCATTGCCCATGCAAGCGGAAGACACTGAAAACTGCTAGCAGGAGGACCCAGGTGCTCTCCTTGATGGCCCAGACGTGTGTGATACCACATGGAGGATAAATCTATGCATGAACCCATAATATCCATCTCATTAAACCTTACATTTGGACTTGCTGAAAAAGAGGTGACCTCAGCTCTTGCCCACCCCTTATTTTGCAAAAGAACCTGTAGCGTGGGCTTCCTTTGCTCTCTAATAACTCTTACAGCAGATCTGTCCCATCCCAAAGCCTTCTCCTGCCTGCAGCATCCCTCTTCTTGATAGCATCGAAGCATCGGCTGTGCTGTAGGTCTCCTTGGCAGATTAACATTGTCTTCCTTGCTTTTTCTCCTGGTTTAAGGCTAATCACCAGCCTCACTCTTGAAGGGATACAAAGCAACAGGGCTCAGGGGGCTGCAGGGGACCTCCAGAGGTGATGGCAAGCAGCCATCCCAGTCCTCCCCAGCTCTGGCACCAGGATGGATTTAATAACGCTCCCATCAGCCTTGCTTTGCTCCTGGTGGCCACAAAGGTGGTGCTGGGGAAGGTCTGAATGACCCAGTCCCTCCCCAGCAGCTCCCTGTCCTGGAAACCTCCAAGGCGGATGCTCCACACGGTTCCTTCATCATGTCATTGCTCTTCCAACTCAAACCAGGTTTGCCTCAAGCGCGGTGGCTGCTGTTTGATCTTTCCTCAAGGAACAGGAGGGCCAACTCCTGCTCCGGGAGGCTCGTAGCCCATCTCCCCTCGCTGGCCATGGTCCAGGATCACTTCTGTTCCTTCCCTCCGGACTCTGTCCAAGTTACTTACAATGTTTTGAAACCTCAACCAGGATCTAGTGCTTCCTGTCATGCCTGATAGGAACACACGAGGCAGGACAAAACTGGTAACATGAGGACATTGAGGATACGGGGCTCCCACCAGAGACCAATGAATGCCAAGACAAGATTTTGCCAAAGTTGGGTGACTCAGGGACGTCTTCCACCCTCACTCCTCCAGCAGCTCATGACTAGCAACCAGCCAAGGTTACCCCATGCACCCAACCCACAAGAGGTGGGAACCATCTACTCATGCCACCTCATCTGGGTACTTGCCAACAGGAGCCACAAAACGCCCACCAGGACCCTGCTGCATCACCCTAGAGGGGAAAAGCAAAGAGCGGGACCATCTTACAGCAAAAATACCCCCCCGGGTTAGAGTGGCCGTGGGTTAGATCACAAGGCTTTCCAGCCCCTTTCCTGACAGCGTCACCCCTGGGGATAAAACGGCTTTTCCTTGTCTTTCATAGGGCCAAACCCCAGTGATGGAAGTGGCAGAACATTTTGGCACGTGGGGCCAGCGGCCAGCTCAGGAAGGGGCCGGTTAGCCCCCAGACGTACCTCAGGACAGTCGGGTAAGGAACCATCTTCTTACACTTTTTATGAGATTGATATGCTTTGAAATTAGTAACCCTCCATTAGCTCTCCAAATAGCTCTGAATCATGAGGGTCAGTACGTCTGCACTCCTCAAAATGAGCTTTTACCTGAATTAGCATCTCAAAGAGGCAGGACTCCCTTCCCCGGTTTTAATTCCGGCGTCTTACTGCACATCAGGATGGTTTTGGTGGCCAATCCAAGCCCCGCATCCCAAATACATTCGGGGAAACCTGCTGGCTTGTTTAAAATGTTCTTTTTCCTTCCCATTCTTTACTAAATGCCTATTATATTAATGTTTAAAATCCATTTAAGTTCATCATGGGTGGCTTTGTGAAAAGACACTGGCTCCATCATTGTAATTAGATGATTTATTGCCCTCTCGTGGTGACACACGCTAACTAGAGAAGCTGTGATTTAAATTGGATGATCCTTCCAAGAGTGTTTGAGTGAGAAATAAAGGGAGAATTATTAATACTATTAGAGAGCAGAGGCGTATACGTGCGAGGGATATACTGTGCTAGGAGAGGGATTAGCCAAAACTTGCTGTTTTGCAGCTGAGCTCTGCTTTGGCGGGTGTCCGACCCAATGTGGGACCAACATCTCCTGTCAGCCGGAGCTGTGAGCGGGGAAAGATGCTGGCAGAGCCACGGGCACGTCATAAAAATCGACGTGTTAGCCAGAATCACTGGGTTTAGAGTGGGAAACTGCGGGGAATCCACCACCCTGGGATTTACTGCTCCAGCTCAGCCAAGCGTCCCGGCTCTGCCCCACGAATGGGGCCATCTCTGCCCTCCCTCGTTTTTGGAGGCTGTTGGCCACAGGAAGAAGTGAAGCGGCTTAATTTTTTTTTAAAAATAGAAATTCTGGTTCCTCTCCCCGCTGATTAAACGCTACCTGGGTAAAAACCTTCTTCCCTTCGAGCATGCAACCCTCCTCATCCCCACTCTTGGGAAACCTAGGTGACTCCCAAAGTTAACCCACTCTGAGATAATTTCCCATCAGCGTAAGCGAATCCACATTAACAATATTCTCTGCTTTAATTAAAAAAAAAAACAGGCAGGTCTGAACTGCAATAATTTGATATAAAACCCAAGTATAGACCTAGCCTGGAGCTGTTATTCAAATGCCTGGGTTAATACAGTGTAAACCCATGAGCACATCCTCTTACGATGGGGTTTAAATCTTTTAAGAGTGGCTTATATCAATCTAGTTTAAGTCAATTCCTCACCGAGTTAAGCTAAATTGAAAGAAGCACTCAGACCCAAACACAGCGCTGGTATTACCTAATCTCTTCGCACGTAGAAATGGCTTCAGACAGGCACCTGCAGGCACAGGGGGAGAGAACAGGGTACCAGGGAGCCTTGGCCAGACCTCATTGAGCACCAGGGCAGAAAGTTTCCTGGTTTGATCCCTCCTGCTCTTTGCAAACACAGCTGCCCCCTCCCAAAGGTCCCCTTTGCTGGAGACCACAGCATGACCAGGTCCTTGCAGAGGACAGGGGTCTCCAGTTGGCCGTGCCTTTGCAATGAGCCTTCATCCCCAGATCATAAGTACCTGCTCTTCAAACTTTGGAGACCATCTCTAACGTTGGGCTGATCCAAAGCCAGGGACAGTGGATGGATGCCCTGTGACCACCAAATGTGTGTGTGCAGATGGGGACTTTCCAGTGGTAAAGGAAAAATAGAGGAAAAAAGCTTTTCTCCTACCTGACACAAAGCCTGGAGGCCACACGCCGTTTCCATGCCCGATTGCGTGAGCTTCAACATCAAACTGGGGTTGCGCTGGCTGGCAGGAGGCCCAGGAGCTCCCATTGGGAGCATCGTGACCTGCACAGCAGTAAACAACTTTGTGGTAACTAAAGAAAATCAAGGTTTGATTTTTTGGCATGGTCCTTATGAAGCTTCTTAGTTGGATCCCCTGAGCACATGGTCCGTCAGCCTGGGGTGCACCAGGCACCCTTCATCTCTGCCCTCCTCACCCCCAGGACCCCCACCCCGGCGCTGAGCAGCACCTTTCCGAAAAACAAAGGCAACCCCAAATGTTGTGACCTCCAAACGCTGCCTTTACTTGTGTTCAGCCACGTGGACCTCCTGCCCCCTGCATCCCTTACCACCAGGAGGAGCGAAACATAAAGTCACCGCTGGTGAAATCATCAAAATCCCTTGGAAGATCCTCAGGAGATTAGACACACACCATTTTGAGGGTCTCTTTGGGCAGGACAAGAACTGTTTTTTAATCCATTTTGCATGCACTCACACTCCTTTGGGCAAGCGATAATTGTGAATATAAAGCTGTATGGAAAAAAATGCAGAAGTGACGCAGAGTAAGGAACCTGCCGCTGAGTACTTCAATGAGTAATAAATAAATAAAAAGTCATTACAGGCAGCAACACTACTTAAATGCAGAGATTAATTAATGAACCCACAAGATTTTACTTGAAGAAACGCCCTTGTCCTTCTGCAGCCCTCCCGGCCAGCCCCTCATCCCGGCTACCCAAGAAACCGACTCCTTTACCTCCACGGCAGAAGAAGGCTGAGGACGAGCAGTTTTGGCAGGATCAGAGTCCTGGCCGTGGTGAGCTGGAGGGTGGTTTTCCTGCGGGATTTGGGTGCGCTCAGCCAAAATGGCCAACCTATAACTAAAACGCTTCCTGGGCTACCCTGCAGCCCTGCTCAGATGATCCACCACTCACAGTTATCGAGAAGGTTCTTCAGTCTAGTGCTTGGGAAAGAAGCATCATTCACCTGCAGAATCACAGAATCATGGAATGGTTTGGGTTGGAAGGGACATTAAAGACCATCCAATCCCACCCCGCTGCCCTGGGCAGGGACACCTCCCACCACACCAGGTTGCTCCAAGCCCCGTCCAACCTGGCCTTGAACCCCTCCAGGGATGGGGCAGCCACAGCTTCTCTGGGCAACCTGGGCCAGGGGCTCACCACCCTCACAGCAAACAATTTCTTCCTCAGATCTCATCCAAATCTCCCCTTTCCATTTGAAGCCATTCCCCCTTGTCCTACGGCTCCCCTCCCTGATCCAGAGTCCCTCCCCAGCTCTCCTGGAGCCCCTTTAGGGACTGGAAGGGGCTGGAAGGTCTCCCCGGAGCCTTCTCTTCTCCAGGCTGAACGCCCCCAGCTCTCTCAGCCTGTCCTCACAGCAGGGGGGCTCCAGCCCTCCCAGCATCTCCGGGGCCTCCTCTGGCCCCGCTCCAACAGCTCCGTGTCCTTTGGTGTCCCCAGAGCTGGAGGCAGCACTGCAGGGGGGTCTCCCCCGAGCGGAGCAGAGGGGCAGAATCCCCCCCTCGCCCTGCTGCCCACGCTGCTGGGGATGCAGCCCAGGCTGGGGGGGGGGTTTCTGGGCTGCCAGCGCACGTTGCCGGCTGCTCTCCAGCCATCCTCCGCCCAGCCTAGATTTGCGCTTAAAGAAAGGGGGGTTATTCTTTTTCTCTCTTAGCACCCAAAAAGCTGCCACGGGTGGTTTTTTCCCCGGGCGATGGGGTCCGGCCGTGCCGTGCCCGACCCTCCCTGCGCCGGCCGGGCTTGGGCGTTAGATGGCAGCAGCGCTCAGGGATGGAGGGGCCCGGGCAGCCGCAGCCCCCCCGCCCGCCCCTTCCCCTGCGCCAGCCGAGGACCTAATTACCGGCTGCCGGTCATTTCTGCAGAGCCGAGGCTTTGGCTCGTATTGAGCATTACCGGGCGGCAGCAAATATTGGCCAGCGGCAGAGAATATGAAGGTATTTTGGAAAGAAGCTTTAGGTTGTCAGCGTTATCCCAGCTGCGTTGTAGAGCGGGGCCTCCCCAGAGCATCTTTGGGACTGATCCCAAGGCAGCTCTACCCCCTTCCCAGGCTGGGGCTGGAGGAGAAGGGGGGACCATGGGAGAGTCAGGTCGGGCGATGATGCTGAGCACACGGGTGGTGGGGGCAGAGCGCCGGGGACGGCTCCCGCAGGTTGTGCCTCCACCGATCCGTATGGAGATGCAAGGTCACCTCCTTGCTCCACCGAGAGGTCACCTGCTGGGAAAAAAACCAAACAAACACAGAAAAACATCACTTTTAATAGCACAGATTAGGGTCAACATGCAGTTTGGGGTGGTGGGGTGGAAGGGGGAGGGCATTGGGATACCCTGCCTGACTTTTGGAAGCAATTTGCAGGAGGGAAAGCGATGCTCCACCTCCAGACGTGATTTTGGGCTAACCAGTCTGGATCCCACAGGGTTCTGGTGTCACCAGCACTGACGCAGCACAAACGCCCTCATCCCTAGAGCTCAATGGGGCAGCAAAGACAGGCAATTCCCTTAAATCAGCGAAGAGGGATGGTCTGCAAAGTCTCAGGCGTGAGTTAAGAAAGCCCCATGGCTTTTCAGCTTCATGGATGGTGTTCAGGAGATGCTGGGGGCCCTTTTCCCTGGGGCCGGGGGCTCAGCCTGCGGCAGAGGGGAGGTGGCCACCAGCCCGGGGTGGCAGCGGGGTGATGTGCAGCCGCTGCTCCTTCCAAAGCGCTGGAGCATGGCCCGGCTGCTGGGAACCGGCCGTAAACTGCAATGCAGTCCTCCGGCAACGAGCACCCTCAGCCCCGCGCCCCAGCCCGAGGAGTCGGAGAGCAGCCGTTTCGTGGGGATTTTCGTAAACAACAATATTTTCAGCCCTAGCTTTCTGCTTTGGTTCCCATCAGGAACAACCATTACTTTGTAAAAAAAAAAAAAAGGAGAATGGAAAAAGGCTTCTTTGCTGTTGCTGCAGCAAATCCGTGGACGCACGAGGGGACCCATAAGGCACGGTATTTATTTTTTTATCTGACATATCCACTCGCTCAGTCTCACATTGCCTTATCTACCATCCCGATAAGAGCCCCAGAGAAAAAACCCAGCAGAGAAATTAGCAATCAGGAGCTATTTTATCAGGTTTGTGTGACAAACGCAGGGACAGAGAGCAGCGTGTCCTTTAGCCCCTCGGAGATAGGGGTGCCTGGAAACCAAAGGGCTGTTTTACAAAACAGGGTCAGAAAGATGACGTGGATTTAGGGGTTTTTTTGTTTGTTTTTTGGTTTTTTTGTTCTCCTCGTACTGCTTCTGCAAACGCCCAGCGCACCCATACCCACACCTTGCAGGGAGCGGCACATTCACGCCCTGGTAACCGGAGGGTTCTTGACCGTGAAGTGGCTCAAGAAAGTCTTTGCTTCAGGAAAAAAAAGGCTTTTTTTTTTTTTTTTTTTTTATTTTTGCTGAGCACTCAGGTGGTTTTGCTCCACAGCCCAAGGAAAGATGCTGATCCCTACCTACTATATTACCGGCACGGCAGCACACGGAGTGACCCACCTGCCCCCTGCGAGCAGCATCCCCCCCCAAATATTTTTGCAAATGCAAAGCCTTCATAGCAAAAAACCCCACACTGGAACTGGAGACGCTACAGAGAATACCACGGACGAGCTGACCACGGCCTCCAAACCTGGACAACAGCCCTTTCCCGGGCCAGGTCGGGGTCTGGCACCTTGTGCCCCCACCCAAATATTCCTGTTGGAGCTTGGCAAAGTGGAAAAACTAGCGGATAAGCAAGTTAACCAGATCGGTATTATCCAAATTTATATTAAAAAAAAAAAAAAAGAAAAAATTGCCTATAACCTTCGGCTGTAACCTCTCTGCGTCTCGCTGATGAGATGCAGCAGCCTCTGCCTGCCAAGGAGGAGTCGCAGGACTTGCCAAGCGCTATGGAGCAGCGTGCCCTCATGACTCAGGGGGATTTCGTGCCTTATCACATGTGCACTGCAGTGATTTCCACCGTTCCATCGCGGGAAGGGGGGCCGGGGCGGGGGGGGGAAGGAGGTCACATTCACAAATGGCGTGAAAAAAAAAGAAAAAATATCCTGAATTACTCCCCCAAGGGCTGTTTCGGAGCTTCTGTAGGGCCAAAAAAAAAAACGTATTGAAAAGGTTCATTAAGGAAGTTGGCAGACAGATGTGCCCGAATCATGGAGTCGCAATCTGGTCCCTGACCTTAAAACAGGGAACCTGACCACCATGTAATGAAGGCGGAGGATGGAGGAGCTTTAAAGCAGCCCCTTCTCATCAGGCATCGCGAGGGACGCAGCCGTAGCGGGGAAGGTGCTGTCTTGAAACGCGGATTGATTTTTCTTTCCGTCTGGGGATTTTGCTCTGTGCAACATGCGGCAGTGCCAAGAGAGGGCAGCCCAAGCCGCCACATCACCGCCTGGCTTTTCCCGAAGCTGGGCGCCGAGCTGTTAGGATGCTGTGAGCAAGCAGAACAAGAAAAACAAAAAAAGAAAAAAAAAAAAAGAAAAAAAGGAAAAAAAGGAAAAAGAAAAAAGAAAGAAGAAAAAAGAGAAAAAGAGGAAAAGAGGAAAAGAGGAAAAGAGGAAAAGAGGAAAAGAGGAAAAGAGGAAAAGAGGAAAAGGGGAAAAGGGAAAAGGGGAAAAAGGGGGGAAAAGGGGGGAAAAGGGGGGAAAAAGGGGGGAAAAGGGGGGGAAAAGGGGGGGAAAAAAGGGGGGAAAAAAGGGGGGGAAAAGGGGGGGAAAAGGGGGGAAAAGGGGGGAAAAGAAAGAGAAAAAGAAAGAGAAAAAAAGAGAAAAAAAAGAGAAAAAAAGAGAAAAAAGAGAAAAAAGAGAAAAAAGAGAAAAAAGAGAAAAAAGAGAAAAAAGAGAAAAAAAAAAGAGAAAAAAAGAGAAAAAAAGAGAAAAAAAATAGAAAAAAAAAAGAGAAAAAAAAAGAGAAAAAAAAAAGAGAAAAAAAAAAGAGAAAAAAAAAGAGAAAAAAAAAAAGAGAAAAGGTATTTCCAGCCCAAAATCAGATGCAAAAATGCTGGGAGAGAAAACACAGGGGGAAGGCAGAAGGAAACCCCAACTTTGGAGGGATGGAGAAGCTGAAGCCATAAGGTTGCAAACTGCCTGTGGGCAAGAAAATTTTGAAAGAGGTTAATCCATACCCTCCGTCTGTGGGAGGTTAATAAGGGACAATGGGGGGAGGCATGAGCTGAAGCGCCGTGCCCCGATGCCAGGGCTGCGCTTCACCCCCTGCCGGGGAAGAGATGACCCAAGGGCCCAGCAGCTGAGATGCTCCAATGCTTTGTTTTCAAAATGTTTTAGGAAAAAAAGAAGCAGGGAAAGTTTCCTATGCAGGGGGTAAATTGGGCTTATGTACCAGGTCTCGTCTCTCTCACCCCTCGGAGTGGGGGGCAGTGATTTTTCATGGGGGCGGCTGGGATTTTGGTCTGCCCTGAGCCCCTAAAAGCCTTCGTCCTTGCAGAAAGAGGCAGCTTCGCCCGTTTCCAGACTCTTTAATAAATAGCGCCAATAAAACCGGCGGAGATCGGGTAATGGACCGTGTCCGATGTGCAAACGTGGCTCCGGGGCATTTCCAAGCGGGCGGCTTTAGCTCGGCAGCCCCGAATGGTGGGGGGGAAGCAGGTGGGGTGCAGCGCGCTCCCCAGGCCCTTCACAATGCGTATTATTCCCAGCCCCGACCCAAACACTGAGCTCCTTTATTCCATTTCAATGCGGATTTGGGCAGCCTTAGAGAGCGAGCATGTGTGGCTCAGGGGGAGAGAATAGCACTTCCCGAGCTATTGCTCCCAGAGGGTCTGGGGAAAGGGGTTTATCCCTATTTGTGGTGCTGGATATTTTCCTTTCTGAAAGAGAACAAATCCACAAGGCCTCTTCCCCCCACCCCCTGCCCTTCTCGCAGCGCCCAGCTGAAGCTGGGCTACATCCAAGCATCCAAGCAAGCGTTCGGAGATGCCATGAGTACAAAATCCCGGCCGTCGAGGTGAGGAGCTGCCCCCGAAGCCTCTGAATTTTACACGGACGAAGTAAATTAATCAGGAAGAAAAAGAATTACCCAGCAAATTCCCTCGGCGCGTTGTGCCAATTTAAAGCAATGTTAATGTTGATTTATTGATTTGGAAAGGTACTTACATTTATAAGAGCGGCAAGGGCTTGTCTAGGGTGCCAATAACGTAACGCAGAGCTGCTGGCTCTCATCCTGCAAGCCCCTTATCAGCGCCTAAAATTCGTCACGTGAGAAGGATGCAAAGGGAAAAAAAGAACAGGAAACTTTGTTTTCCCTGGGAAAAAAAATTAAAAAAAAAAAAAAAAGGGAGACTAAGCCACGTTTCCAGTAAAGGCCAAGATACTGTATAACGAGCCAACCATCCTGCAAAGAGCCAAGGAGTTAACTGGGCTGGAAATCAAAGGAGTGATGGGATGGAGCCGGGAGATCACTGGCACATCTGAGGCTCAGGGATCAGTTGCTTGAACAACACCGTAAATCCTGCAAATAGCCCCAGAAGCCAAAGATGGTTCTCCCCAGGGATTCAGCCAAGCAGCTGGGAACAGAGAGTGTATTCCAGCCTTTCCCAGCAGGAAAAGTGGGAGCAAGGAACAATTTATAGGAGCATCTTGGTATCACGCGAGGGATGATGCTTTAGGGATGGCTGAATGACAGCACAGAGGATTTATGAATAAACCTCGAATGACTTTCCCCAAATCCAGGGGTTTTCGGCGTGTGTTTAACGGTGGAATTTGGTTTCTGAAAAGCCCCGAAGGTCAGAGTTGCTCAGCAAAAAGGCGCATTTCAGTAAGAAGGGCTTTTTAGGCACGGGTTTACTCCGGGCAGCTTGGCAAAGCGTAATGCCAAGCGAAAAAAAGGTTTCGGGAGGAAAAAAGGCTGAGAGATGCTGGGTGCCAAGAGCCTGGCAGCAGCCATGGACAGACATCCCTGGGGACACCGTGGGACAGGGCTGGCCACAGCTTTTTCCCAGGTCCCCGCAGCTCCCTCTGCTTGGTGGCTTGTCCAGAAGAGAGTCATCAACGGGACAGAGGCAGGAGGAAAATCCCCTCGCACGGCAAAGGCAAACCAATAACCTGCTCCAGGCTCGCCGATAGGAGAGATGTGGGAATAAAGACGTTTTTCAGACCAGGAGGCAGAAAAGAAATCATTTCTCATGGATCCAGCCCGGCCCAGGTCAAACAGGCAGCGTAGAAAGGACTTGCTTGTTCAAGAAAATCCCTATAAGCTCCCCACGGTTTGATCAAACTCCTCACCAGCTTTTCCAAGTAAGGGGGAAATTGGGCTTCTCGCACAAATTCTGCCCCGGGATTATTCCAGGCCGGACCAACCCAGAGAGGATAGAAAAGCGAGACAAAACAGTCAGTTTTCGCAGCCTGGACATCCTCCCTCTGCATTCCTTGAAGCTCCTGGATGGAGCCACCGTGTCGTGTCCCCCCACCTTGCCCAAAGACAATCCCAGAGGATGGGGTACCCCGTCTGCGGTGGAAAAAAAGGGAGGTTGCTCTGTCAGCAGACAAATTACCCACAAATTGTACAAGCCGCAAAGGTCGCTTCAGTTACTAAATGATCAAAGCGTCTAATCTCTGGAGCGATGGGGATGGATATGGTTTGAAAAAAACGGGATATTTAGGGAGGGGAGAGGGCTCCTCCGGCATCTCTCCGGGGGCTGAGCCATAGGGGCCCTCCGAAAGAGCCCCAGATAAGTAAGACATCATTAATAAGTCAGTGACGGGGGAATGAAAATGGAAGTGGATGAATCAGCGAGCTCATCGGGTCGCAGATGGAAACTAGCACATCTGCTGCCGCTGTCGGTGCGTTAACAAATAAGGCCACTGGCTCAGACACGCTAATGCTTGGAATAATGAAGCTTCAAGACCGATTAGAGCATAAATCACTTTTTGGAAACGTAGCGGGTCCCTCCCTGACCATGGGCAGACAGGTTTGCTCTATCCCGCGCGCTCCCGGCTGGTGCGGCGGGAAACGCCGCTGCCCGGATCTGCTCCCCGTTCCCATAGGGTTGGCTCCCACCAGCTGAACGCACCAACCTGCGGCAGATCCATACGTTAAATCCATGCCAGGGAATGCCTGCGACCACCACACCGACCCCCTCGCCGGCTGGATGGGACCCAAGCGCCTTCCCCTCTTCCTTTCCCACTTGCACCGATTTGGGGTTTCATTGGGATTGAAGAGGGCAGCGACCGCAGGCTGCAAAATAATCTGCTCCGTGATACCGGTTAGGATTTTTGGGAAGGGAGATGAAGCGACTTCTCCCCGGTCACATAAAAAAGCAGAGAGCTGGGGGCAGCCCCCGCCGTACCCCCGCCAGGGATTCCCTGGGGACACTGGGTTTGGGCGCAGGGACACGAAGGCGACACACACCACGTACGGCACATCTCAAGCTGCCACTGAACCGCTCACGAACTCCTACATTTTTCATCCTTCTCCCTGTTCATATTTCCCCATCTCCCCGCTATCCACCGCGGTGGTGCAGCCCGGCACAGCACCCCAAAGGCTCCCGCTCATCCGTCCGCCGCCGTGCCGAAAACCAGCCTCCGAGGGGGCTTTGGGGACACAAACCTGGGGACACTGGCACCGTCCGGACACCCACATCACGACCCACGGACGCGGCCAGGGGGGGTCTCCCCTCCCGGCTGCTCCCCAAAGTCTCCCTGCGCATCCCCACCTCCTCCATCCCCTTCTCCGGACACCGCGGTCACTCACACGTAAAGGAGGGGATCTATAAGCTAATCAAGCTGCTTCCCCCTCCAGGCTCGACAGGGAGACGGATCGTTATCGGTGTTTCTATTTTTAAATACACGAGAAGTGCCGGGATATTATACCAACGGGGTCATCCGCGGCCCCGGCTTCACTGAGTCGTGACCCCCGTTATCGGCGACCGGGGTGCGTGAAGAGAGGCACAGCCTGTCCATGGAAATTCGGCACCCAAAATATCGACGGGAAGAGGCAGTTCTTCACGCCCTGAGGACAACTGGCAGGGACAACTACCCAAGCTGTTAAAAATAAAAGGGGAAATGAGAAAAAGAGAAGCCCCAGGCTCCCGGTGTGGGGGGCTACGGCATGGACCACCGAGCTGCGTCACCCGCCATCCCATCTGGGGACATGCCGGGGCCAGCCTTGGGGTCCCCGGGCCGAGGAGACGGCGTGACGTTGCCCAAAAATTATTATTATTCCGCAGTGGCGGCCACACCACCTGCTCGTTAAAAACCCCAGCAACCAGAGCTTGCTCTTCCAGCCTCGTTAAATCACGTTTAAACGAGGGCAGAGCTCTGCTGGGGGGGGGTTGGGGGGAGCCGTGCTCCGCAGCCGCGCGCGGGATTATTGTAGGACGAGATTACAGAGCCATTACGCTTTTATACGCCGCCGCTATCCAATTACTTAAGTACAAACGCCTCTCCCGCACCCGGAATTGCAACCCCTGCTCCTACCAGCAAATACGATTCTCCCGGCCCATTGCCGCCTGCGGAAAGCAAACCGGGATGATCACAATTTGCAGGGAAGGCTGGAAGGGCCCCCCCCCCACACACAGCATCGCTGCCGGATGGCGGGGGCGACGGGAGGATGCTGGGCCGGGAAGGGGACGGTTTAAGATCAGGCATCAGCGAAGAGCTGCTGGGGAAACGTCAGGGGGTTTGTGATGCCGAATGAAGAGCTCTGCTCTCCATGCGAGATGCTCCGTTTTATTCCAGAGGCGGCTGCCCGCGTTTGCATTCATACTGGAAGGCAAAGGACGAGCCAGCTACATCCATTCATTAGGAAAAGCGTGGCGAAGGAGCCTGCTCGGGCTGAGATTACCTGTTTGCAAGCGATATTAATCGCTGAAGCAAAAACTAATTATGTGGTTCACTAGTTTTTCCCCTTTCCTTTCGACGGCTCTGCTGTGAAACCCCGGACCTGACGGGCGGGGAGATGTGCTCTGCCATCGCGACGGCACGAAATGCCGCCTCCTTCCGAAACGGGAAGGTCGAAGCGATTTAAGAGGGGCCTGGAAGAGCTGCGGGAGCATCCCGGGGTTCCTGTGTCAAACCCAAACCTCGGCTGTGATGGACCAGGAGATTCACACCCGGAGCCAAAGGGGGTTTTGCACATCACCAGCCCCCCCCCCAAGGTGAAGCCCCGTCTTGGTGCGAGACATCGGGGCTGGCAAAGGGGGCTGGGGGGGGGGGGGGAATTGTCCCAGCCGACCCCTGCGCCCCTTCCCCAGCGCCAGCTCCCCTTAGGGGGAACCCCCAAAACCTCCTCCCCGCATCCTCTGTACAAATCTAGGGGGGTGTTCAGCTTCCACGTACCCCAAGGTAACAGCCCCGGCAGCCCCGCTTACATTTTCGGGGAAGAAAAGTAAAATTCATATTTTTTTTTTTTTTTTTAAAGGCCATTACAGGCCCCCAGACCAGGGCGACGTGGCCGCGCTTCTGAGTTTTTTTAATGGCACGCTTTCACATTGGGAAGTGTTTAAAAATGCAAATTTTGACCTAAAAAGAGCGCCTTGGGTGTGCTTTCCAAAAAATGACCGTCCTTCGAGTCTAAAAGACCCCCCCCTTGGCTTGCCTGGTGCGGCAGGGCAGGGTGGTGGAGCTGGGGGCTGCGGACGTGGAGCCCCAGCAAAGTGAGGGAAAGGGAAAGGGAAAAAAGAAAAAGGAAAAAAAAAAAGAGGAAAACAGGAAAAGGGAATGGGAAAGGGGAAAAAAGGAAAAAGGAAAAGAAGAAAAGGAAATAGAGAAAAGGAAAAGGTCTGCAGAGAGGTGCCTGGGGGTCCTGGTGGACAACAGGTTGCCCATGAGCCAGCCATGTGCCCTTGTGGCCAAGAAGGCCCATGGTCTCCTGGGGCGCATTGAAAACAGCATGGCCAGCAGGTGGAGGGGGGTCATCCTCCCCCTCTGCTCTGCCCTGGTGGGGCCACATCTGCAGTGCTGGGGCCAGTGCTGGGCCCCCCAGGTCAAGGAATTAGTGGAGAGAGTCCAGCAGAGGCTACGGAGATGGTCAGGGACTGGAGCATCTCTGTGCTGAGGAAAGGCTGAGAGCCCTAGGGCTGTTCAGCCTGGAGAAGAGAAGAGGAGAGGGGATCTCATCAATGCTCATCAATATCTACAGGGCGGGGGGCAAGAGGATGGGGCCAGACTCTTCTCAGGGGTGTCCAGTGACAGGGCAAGGGGCAACGGGCACAGACTGGAACACGGGAAATTCCATCTCAACAGGAAAAACCTTCACTTTGGGGGTGCCAGAGCCCTGGCAGAGGCTGCCCAGAGAGGCTGTGGAGTCTCCTTCTCTGGAGATATTCCAAACCCGCCTGGACGCGTTCCTGTCCCACCTGCTCTGGGTGACCCTGCTCTGGCGGGGGGTTGGACGAGGTGATCTCCAGAGGTCCCTTCCAACCCCCGCCAGCCTGGGATGCTGTGATTCTGTGTGGAAAGGAGAAAAGGTAAAGGAGAAGGAAAGGGAGAAGGAGAAAGGAGAAAGGCTCAAACATTTTGCAATCCTGGGAACAAGGCAAGGGATGAACAAACAGGGACCACCGTGTCCGAGCAGGAGCAGTGCACCTCACGTCACCTCCGAGCAAACCAAGAGCGCCGCTGATTAAGTGGGTTAATTCCCACCCCTAAATGATCATTTCATCGCAGCAGCACTCCTCGGCGAGGCACGGGCCCTGCCTCCGCCGGCGGCTCCCCAACCCGCCCGTGCCAGCGACAGCCTTCCCCCGAAGAGCTCCCAATCTAGGTCAGAGCCACGCTTTAAACGTCTTTCAATATTAAACAAAACTCAGGCGCTGCGAATAACACATCTTGGGGGGGGTGGGTGGGGAGGCGGTTCTCCTCCCATCCATCAGCTTTGTGGGAAAGGCAGCCTTGGAAAAACACGGATGAAAGGCTCTCGTGCTAGCGGGGTCTCAAACCTGGCAGAGCCCAAAGCAATATGCTGAGGGACGTGGGTCAGCGATGGTTTTTTGTCAGTGTTTGGTTGACGGTTGGAGTCAGTGATGTGAAAGGTCCCTTCCGACCCCGGCAACTCTGTGGTTCTGTGATAATAACCCCCTGCCCTGCTCATATTTGGAGGCGCTCGCAAGATAACATCACTCAGCCTCGTGCCCTGTGATGGTGGGTTTGTGCCAATGCTGGAAAAGCCCAGGAGTTTGCTTTCTGCTTGAGCTCCGGGGGTTGAAGGAAGGGTCTGTGTTTTCCCCGGCGCGGGAAGACACAGAAGAAGCCATCGCCCCGTGTGAAGCTGCCAAACCTCCCGGCATCGCGGGCGGGATGAGCCCCCGTGTCTCCAGGGAGCACGGGGGATTTGGGGAGCGTTGCCCATGGGGAAAAGCAGCAGTGCCCTGTATCCACCCACAACCGCTCCGAAATCGCCATCGAGGGGCTGCTGGGGTTGGGGTTTGGGAAGGAGACGGCGCCGGGTTGGGCTGCCGCCGGGATTCGCCGCTCCGTGCCCGGCTCTCTTCCATTCCGGCTGCGAAAGCGCCTGTCGAAAGGGGTTTCAGACCAGATAAATCCAACCTCAATTTAGTGCCTGTTACACTCCACAGGGAGAAGGACGCCCCTGTCCAGAAAAATGCACTTGCTGATTTTCATCCTTTTGATTTATAGAGCTTCTAGTTTAAGAGATGTTCCTCTCCTCTCCAAACGAAGCAGACGCTGACAGCTCCATCCATCACCGGGGCTGTCAGAGGCCCAGCGCTTTAAATAAGCTATTAAAGTGAGATCTAGCTGGTTAACAGTCATAACAGACCAGAAATCAGAGAATTTACTTACTTCAGTGCCCAGTGAAACTAATTTCCTTTTAATGACCGGGGGCCGGAGGGAGAGATCGCTCCGGTCTGGGAGATGCAAGGATATTTCTGACCCTGGCGGTGGCCGGAGCGTCGGCTCTAAGCACCTGCCCGCGCTTGCTCCGGAGGGGGAGTCTGTCTTCGTTACTGACGGCAAAGCCTAATTAACGGTCTCAAACACGCCGGGAGCTCGGCCGGGTGAAGGAGGCGGCAGCGTTTTCCCTGGCAGCCCTTGGGGACCCCTCCGTGACCCGCTGGGGATGGACCTGGATGAGAAAGGGGTATAAATGGAAACGAGAGGCGTACAACTTGACAACTTCCAATAACTCCTGTTACGTATCGACATTTACCTATTCTGCTTTTTGTTTTCCCCGCAGTAGCTGTTCGTCATTTGCAAAAGGAGCGTTGCGACGGATGTTAGAGATGGAAGTTTTCTCGCACGATTAACCTTTGAACGTGTTTTGGTAAGCCTTAAAAACTTACAGCGTTAAAAATAATTACGGCTCTTCTCCAAACTTTATCGCGCACGTGTGACTAAAGAAAGAGACGTGATCTAAGCATGATTATATAGGGGAAAGTCCTACAGAAGATCGAAATTGAACACAGTAACTGTAATTATCTAAAAGGAAGTCTATTACTGCATGATAAAACTGTCAAAATAATGTTTGACGGCCGCCACAAATCATGCAGAAGATCGATAAAGCTAATCCTACATCATAGCTTGAGAATTTAGAAATTGTATTTTGACCTTCATTTACGCTGGAGCCATTCAAAACATATTTAATAAATGGGTTATAGTACTTCTTAATTAAAAAAATTACAAACTCCTCCTGCTGGGCTGGGACCGTGGTGGGGCCAGGTCCTGCTGTGCTCAGCCCAGCAAAGCCCATCGCCTCCCAAAGGCGACCAGCGTTGATGGCCACGCAACACGTTCCTCGGTGCTTTGCTTTTCTCCCAGCTCCCCGCAGGAAAATCCCAGCACTTTGTCTTTTTTTAGTGAGCCCGGCGTCCTTGTCATCTTTCCCCTTTCGATTTCCACCAGCCCATTTCATCCCTTCCCACCCCGCCATCTGTCTTGTCCGCACCTTTGCGCCTTAATCCAACCTCCCCGCTCGTATCCCCTTGCCTCCGCGCCACGGCTGATTTATTCTGGAGCGGCCAGTTTCTGCACCAGGTGGGTCGGGACACCTGGAAATTGGGTCGGGACACCTGGAAATTGGCTGGGATTTCATTCCCAGAGCTGGGAGGGGAGCCAGGGGGGTTTGCTGGAGATGTCCGGTGTGTCGAGACACACCAGGAGGGGGATATCTGCACCACATCCCCATGCTTTTGCCTCTGGATAATTAACGGCCACTGATGCCTTGGGGGGAAACCTGCTCTAACCCCCCCTGCTTGGCTTTGAGCTGCCTTTGCGGCATTTTTTACCCCAGACTGGCCAGTAAGCATTGGTTCCCAGCCATTAAAACGCTGCTTTTCAGCAGCAGAGACAGGTCGCTCGCTGCTCAGTGACTATTTAATTCCCCCAGAGCAGCAAAGCCCCCTCCGAGCTGCTCCTTGTTGGCCACAGCTACGCTGGTGCGTTGGGGCAGGGATGCCATCGCCCCACAGCTAAATCCCCGAGTGGTGCTGAGACCCCAGCCCAGACTCCCCGAGGTCTGGTTTCATGGGCACAGACCCACAAAAGCTCTTGTCTTTTTATCCACGGGGGAATATTTGGCTCCGCAGCCCCCGTTCCCAGCCCGGCAGAAGGTGGAGGGCACGGCGCAACGGGATGCTGCCTCCCCCTGGGGCTAAATATGGGAGAAAGCCCTCGTGTCCCCTCCCCGGGGACCCGCCGTGCTGCCGCAGGGATGGGGGAGCACGCCGGGCTGCGGAGGCGGTGATAATACAAATTTATGAAGAAAAGGCTATTTTTGGCAACCAGCAAGGACTGTGTTATCTCCCAGTTGCTCCCTTGCATTGCCATCAGGGCACAGCCACCCTCCTGTCACCGCCCACGCTCGTGGGGACGTGGCCACGGTGACCACGAGTGGGGCTGGTGGCTGAGCCCCGATTTTCTGGGGCGGGGGGGATTTCTGCCTTCAGATGAATTTATGAAGCATCGCTGCAGCGAGCAGAGACCCCGGAGAAGGACGTGGCCAAGGGACCCCCTTCTGACCCCGTGGGACAAGGTACGGCCGTGACATGGCCAGGGACCGGCTCTCACCCTCGGAGCATCCTCCATCTCCATCGCACCAACGGCACTGAAGGGCGTCCAGGGCTTACGCCATCGATTGCACCGAAAGCGGAGCCCGCCCGGAGCTGCTGGTCTCCAGGAGCCGTCTCTCCACAGAGCTGCAGCCACTTCATGATCAGTTGGTGTCAAACACGGAAATCATTCCTTGGGATTCCCTCTCCGGCGCAGGCAGGATCGGTCCAGGCTCCTGCAATCCCACCTGCTTGGGCAAAGCTGAACGGCCGCGAGCCCTGCGAAAAGGAGCAGTGAAACGGAACAGCCGGAAGAATTTGGGAGGAAGGAAATTGCCGGGTCGGCACCAGTAAATTCCCCCTCCCTTTGCCCTGCGTTGGGAAAAAAACATTTGTTAATACATGGATTTGCCCCCCCTCAGCATTAATTACATCGTTATCTATCGCACGCTTGCTCGGCGGCTGGTTTTGCAGCGAGCGAGGGAAAATGCCAGAATTAAAGGAGACACGGGGCCCTGGTCTGCCTTTAAATGAGTTTGTAAACAGGGGTTTTGCTGCCAATTTGCTCTCATCCGGGTAACGCTTCCAGGCAAAGAGTCAAGCCTGGACCTGCTGCCTCACACCAGCATCCCAGTCCCATTAATACCCCCAAAAAAGCAGTTTTCCTCCCTCTGCTCCCACCACAGCTTATTCCCCCTTCCCGTACACGACCGGTGCCAACCTGCAGACACATCCAGCCGGATCAGGGAGCTCCTCGGGATGAAAACCAGTCTGCAAAGAAAGGAGAAAAAGGTTGGTTGAATTGGGATGGGTTCCCGGATCAGGGATCTCCTTGGGATGAAAACCAGCCTGCAAAGAAAGGAGAAAAGAGTTGGTTGAACTGGGATGGGTTCCCGGGTCAGGGATCTCCTCGGGATGAAAACCAGCCTGCAAAGAAAGGAGAAAAAGGTTGGTTGAACTGGGATGGGTTCCCGGATCAGGGATCTCCTCGGGACGAAAACCAGCCTGCAAAGAAAGGAGAAAAAGGTTGGTTGAATTAGGATGGGTTCCCGGATCAGGGATCTCCTCGGGATGAAAACCAGCCTGCAAAGAAAGGAGAAAAAGGTTGGTTGAACTGGGATGGGTTCCCGGATCAGGGATCTCCTCGGGATGAAAACCAGCCTGCAAAGAAAGGAGAAAAAGGTTGGTTGAATTAGGATGGGTTCCCGGATCAGGGATCTCCTCGGGATGAAAACCAGCCTGCAAAGAAAGGAGAAAAAGGTTGGTTGAATTGGGATGGGTTCCTGGATCAGGGATCTCCTCGGGATGAAAACCAGCCTGCAAAGAAAGGAGAAAAAGGTTGGTTCAATTGGGATGGGTTCCCGGATCAGGGATCTCCTTGGGATGAAAACCAGCCTGCAAAGAAAGGAGAAAAAGGTTGGTTCAATTGGGAGGGGTTCCCAGATCAGGTTTACGGGGCAGCCCCGGGAAGGTTTTCATGGGCAAAAGGAGGCAGCTCTGCCAGGCTTAGCGCAAAGCAACGGCATAAATACAGCTTGATTTACCCCGGCACTAAAGCTCGTCCAAGATTAGGGAAGAACTAAGATGTGAGAATAATCCAAGTCTACCAATATCTCTGGTTATAACCGTAGAAATCTAAATTAGAGGGGAGCAGGAGCATCGCGGGCGTCTGGACCGCATCCTGCCCTTTCCCATCGCCGGGGGAGGCGCGGAGCGACCCGTTCTCAGGGGGTCCATCTTGCTCCGCTGTTTGCTGCGTCAAAAAGGAAAAAAAAGGAAATAACAGTAATAATAATAATAACAAAAATAATCAAGGTCACAGCGTGAGGGCAAACGGCTCCTTTTGGGCAAGGAGACAGGGCGATGCGGGGTGACGGGGCCCGTGCCCGGCTCCGGGGGAAGCTCAGCCAGACAGTGATGAACGGGCAGGACGATGAAAAGATACAGCCGTATTTATTACCACTGGTCATTTCTGACAGCAGAATGTTAATAAGAATACTAATAGTCAATATTTCTTCGGGAGAGGCTTCATCCATTTTTAGCGGCTTGCCGGAGCGCAGTAGATGAGTTTCTTATGGGCTGTTTCTTGCGGCTGCCGACATGATGTGATGAAATCTGAGCTCCTCGAGCTACGGTACGGCGCGGTGGCACAACTTTATTGGGCTTTCAGAAATCCAATTTTACTGTGTCCAATATTGTGAGTTGATTAAACCTGATTTGAATCGACAAACGGCCGGGAGGGTGGGTGGTAGCTTACGGTGAAAGAAGGGAAAGAGTTTAATAAACAGGCTTGGGAGATAAAAATCTACTTTTATTCCAATAAAACTCCCGTGTCAGAAAGCTGATGGTAGCGTGAAGGGTAAGAGAGAGAGAAGGAGGGGAAAAAAGATATCTCCGAGCCGACGAAGACTCAAAAATACTGGGAGTACAAGAGATTAAAAAGGAAAAGCCGGCGCAAAGGGAGTCTCTGGGTGCAGGACTGGTGGGCAGAGTTTAGGGATGAGGTGCGGAGCAGGGGATGCTGGAGGAAAGACCCCCCCGGCGCTAACCCAAACCACCCTCCAAGCGGAGATTCAGCCTCTCGGTGCGGTCGGGGAAGGGTCCATCCCAGGAGGATGGACAAGCTCAGCCTTTCCTTCCACCTGCAGAAACCCAGCTGGGCTCAAAACTGGGCTGCTTTTTTGGTTTAAGGCGATGGACCCCAGCACCCGGGGCGCTGCCGATGCCATGGAAGAGCCTGGAAGGGCAAAAAGGGAAAGGCAGGTGCCCTCCGCTCCCGTCCTGTGCCTTCACCCAGCCTTGCTCAGGGTCGGGATGCAGCTTTTGGGATGCTGGGCATCAATTCCCACCTCCCCAAACCCGGCTCATCTCTCACCCCCTTCCCGGTGCAGCTGTCCGGTGTCAGAAAATTGTGCATCCCCCCTGGACATGCCCTCCCCGGTCGGGGACGGGGCACCTGGGTACTCCTCAGGGCAATCCCCGCACCAGTCCTAAAAGCCTTTGGTCCCACGGGTTAAACCCCCTGAGCTGGGAAGATTCCCAGCCGGCTCCTGCCTTAGGTTTGTACTCCCCTTCCGATAAACCCAGAAATCCTTCCCCGCTCGGAGCCTCGCCTGCGTATTACCCGGCAGCAGTCGGTGCGCTATAAATTCCCCGCATCCCTCTCCGGTGGAGCCGTTCGGCGCTGTCAGAGCCGTATATAAAACCTTTCCCCATGGTTTAGACAGGCAGGGGGGAGATTAAATACGGAACACTCTGTAATAGAGTCTCTTTCAACAGCTGCCCGAAAACCGCGGGGTCCGGGCGAGCCCTGGCTCGGCATCACTCACGCCTCGAAAACCGCCGCAAGGATGGGATATCGGGAATGTGCTGTGCCGGCACGGGGCTGGAGCCACGGAATGCCATACCTGGAGGTAGGGAAAGGAGCAGATCAGAGCCCCAGCTCCTGCCCGAGCCCGGCGTCGAGCGGGTTTTACTGCCCTGCAAAAATATATCGTCCTGTCCTCCGCAGCCGCAGGAGTCTCCTTGTTATTCAGCCCGCGTCCCTGCCCGTGGCTCGCTCCCAGGCAGCTAAAGATCACAGCCAGGGCTGCTCGAGACCGTCGCTGTGACTTTTTATTTTCCCTCCCACCCCCCCGTAAGGAATACGTTGTCAAAACCTACAGGCGTTTTGCAAAAGGTTTAAAAGAATTTTACAGCCAGGGAGCGAAGATACAAGCGGTTATTCCCGGTCATCCCAGAGAAGAGACAATGGGCAGGCACTGAATCAGGCTCCGAGATGATGCTCACGGCTGTTTTAACCAAAGCAAAGCACACGCTTTAACCAGTGTCTTCCATCGGGACAGGAAATATTTGGCTTTGCCCACATTTCTCTGCCTCAATATCTGGTTTAAACGAAGAGGAGGCACTTGGCTGCCCTCCTCCCCCCTCCTCCCCACTCAGCATCCTACACAAATCTCCCCAATGCCTTTGCTAAGGAAGAGTTTTGGGGGTGCATGGGAGCGTGGGGATGTCCTGTCCCCCTCAGTGTCTAGCAAACGCGTGTATCTGCCCCCACCCATCACATCCCAGCCCAGCCGCTTGCAATCCCACCCCTGCCCAGATTAAATGGGAACGTCACGTACCTTGCACCAACCACAAAAATCCTGGTTGCGTTGGATTTCGGTCTCTTTTGAAGAAGACCGCAGCTTTAGCGCAAGCAGGTAAGGCAAAGCTCAGTATTTTCTGTAAAACTTGCTCCTGGAGCGGCCGACAGCCCTCGCCCTGCCACCCCCCCCCACATTGCCGGCTCCTCTCCAGCCCCACGGCTGAGTCCGGGCAGCTGCCGAGGAACCCGGGGTCCCGTGGGGCTGCGTCTTCTCGTTTCATACACGTGACGTTATCACACGCCCTCTGTATAAGACACCCAAACACCCACCCGGATACGAGCATTTTCTGGGGGTCTGTACCATGGGAGCCGGCGGGTGACACCCATCGCTTTTCATTTACCACCTCTGGGCAATGAACGGGCACATCGGGCGAGGACAGGGATGCTCAGCGCTCTCCGCTCCCTCCGCGATCCGCGCCCGGAGCCACTCCAGGACCACTCACTGCTCCAGCTCTGCGCTAACGACTTTATCCTTTTGCCCTTGAACCTCTCCACACCCAAAGCAAAACAGCAACATCGTAGCTGGGAGCCATTTCTGCGGCCACGACTGAATTTGGAGAGGTGCGATCGGTGCAAGCACTTTTCATCGCCTCCTCCCCGCCTCATCCATCGGCTGGATGGGAGCCGGGCCACACACCGAAATGGATGGGCCAATCCCTGGGGAAAGAGATTACGGACATGGGCTCCATCCCAACCTCACGCTTGTTTTATTGACCTCACGGCTATCATAACCCAAACAGGCGAAAGGATCAGCCTGTCCCTCCTTTTCCATCCTCCCCCACCCATTTCCCTCAACATCACATTTTCCCTCCGCCACTTCCAGCTCTTTCCCCTTCTCCCACGAAACCGGGAGCGTTTCCAAAGCCACCAGCCCAAGAGGTTGTCCTCAACGGGCTGGGACGTGCAGGGTGTCCGTGCGTATCTCATGGCGACACCCTGCGATGCAAATCCACCCGTGTGCGGGGTCCAGGGCCCCCACGCCAAGGAGAACCAGGAGAATTTGTTGCCAGGACCTAAACCCCAGAGCCCTGGCAGGGCTGAATGTACGTGTGGGGATCTGGGGTTCCCCAAAAACCAGCGCCGGGGTTCAACAGCCCCAGCCCCGTGCGTGGTTTTTCAACACTTTCAAAATAAAACCGTTTTACGCAGCATCTCGGGGGCAAACAGTCGGCAAAAGACATTTTTCAACCCAGCGTCTCAAAGTATCCAAGCTTTCCTCGGCGACTTGGAGCTGAGGGATGGAAATCTCAAAACTGGACACCCCCCTGCCCCGGTCCAGAAAACTGAACTGTTTTCTATAAGATGAGGGTTGAGCAAAATCTTTAATTTCTCAGGGATAAAGTTACACATTGGCATCATTTTGCCGCTTTAAGTGTAGCATTTTGGAGGGTCCATACTCAAATCCCTGGCAGGGGAAGGAAAATTAAATGAATCCCCAGAAAAGCATTGACCACAAACGCTCCAGGGCTCACATTTTTCACCTCATCTGGGAACCAGCCCCTTGTCCAAACACATCAGGCTTTCCTGGGAAAGCTGCATCTTTCCCCCTACCGGCCCCGAGTCCTTTGCAGCAACCCCAAATCCCAGCAGCAATCCAAGGGTTTTGCTCCGCCAGGGAGAATAACGAGGGAAATGACACAACTAAACTCTTCTGGCGAGGGGGAGCCGTGCTTATTTAAGGAATGGAGAAGCATCCCTGGCTCCAGCAGGGGCACGGGATGGCACCGTACCAGACGCGGCTCCTCGGTGGCCAAAATCCCTGCATCCCCCTCCTTGCCGCGTCTGGCCCACGCTGGAGGTCACTGGGTTCATTATTTGTTTATTCCCTTCTTCCATTTTCCCCGTCCCCAAATCCCTCAGCATTTCGAAGCCAAATCAAAGCCCTGTTTTGGGTTGCATTTTTGTTGGTTTTTTTTTTTTTTTTTTTTTTTTTTTATTTAATTACTCATAATTAAGTGATTCTTGGCAGGGAAAACCGTGGAAACAGCGTTATCCCACAGATGGGAATTCAGCTAGGAATTTCCCTCTTAGCCTCCTAGCCCTAAATACATCTGGAAAAAAAAAAAACATATAGTCGATTTATTACGGCAAGTATTTCGTTGGAAATACAGCTCCCTCCCAGCACCCCAGGACCTTTGTCCAGCAAGACCTTGAGCTGTGCCTTCGTTGTGTTATTCGTTGAGCTCCACTTTTCCTCCTGCCAAAGTCACTGGGAAAACCCCTCTGAATTTTTTTCTTTTTTTTTTTTGGGGGGGGGGGGGGGGGGGGGTTGGGGGGGGAGGGGGCGTTGGGGGGTGTGTGTCTAATTTTCAGTGCTAGACAGCAAGAGCATGGCCCGCCCAGGGCTGTATATTGCAGGAGCTGAACATCTGCTGAAGGCTCACTGCTTTTGGCCGCCGTGGGGCGGCCAATATTCAACTCAATCCAAATTTTGATGCTCTCCTGTGAGTGATGGCGTGGCGGTGACAACGCAGCCCTCGCCGTAAAAGCAAAGTGGCTTTGGGGAGGGGAGGAAAACAGTAAATCTCTGAGGAAAAGAACTAGGCACATCTCTTCTTCCACCCGGGCTGGCGGGGTCCTGGGGAGCTGGGGATCATAGAATGGTTTGGGTTGGAAGGGACCTTAAAGACCATCCAGTGCCACCCCCTGCCCTGGGCAGGGACACCTCCCACCAGACCAGGTTGCTCCAAGCCCCGTCCAGCCTGGCCTTGAACCCCTCCAGGGATGGGGCAGCCACAGCTTCTCTGGGCAACCTGGGCCAGGGGCTCACCACCCTCACAGCAAAGAAGTTCTTCCTCAGATCTCATCTAAATCTCCCCTCCTTCACTTTGAAGCCGTTCCCCCTCGTCTTGTGGCTCCCCTCCCTGATCCAGAGTCCCTCCCCAGCTTTCCTGGAGCCCCTTTAGGGACTGGAGGGGGCTGGAAGGTCTCCCCGGAGCCTTCTCTTCTCCAGGCTGAACCCCCCCAGCTCTCTCAGCCTGTCCTCACAGCAGAGGGGCTCCAGCCCTCCCAGCATCTCCAGGGCCTTCGCTGGACCTGATGCTGCGTCTGAGCTACGCTTTCGAGCAACGCTGCTCCGATGGTCCCACAGCATCTCCCGTGCCATGGTGTGGGGCTGCCTGAGTTCTCTCTGGGGGGGGGTGCAATGACGTTTTGTGACAGCGTTACGGCAGGGTGCCATAGAGCACGGGCCCAACACCAGCAGCCACACAGCGTACGGGCTGGTCCCCCGCCGTGACTCCACCGTAACTCACCGAGCCACTCAAAGATGCCCCAGGACGAGCTTTGCGAACCAGCCCGGCACACCGAGAGGGGAGAAGCACAAAGTCACTGGGTGTCCTGTGCCCAAGCCAACGAGTCCCCATGGACTCGAACAGCCCTAAGCCCTCCTGCACCCTTACACTCACCCGCGGCCCCAACACCTGGCCTCCGCCCACGCTGCACGTTCATACACCCGCGTTCAAAGTTCAACCTTAAAAAAGAAAAAAGTATTTTAAAAGTTCACCAGTGATGCCTGTTCACAGCGAGCTGTGGTCCTACCAGCAGCTTGGTTCTGGTGGACTTCACAGGGATGATACCCACAACGGCATCCCACACCGCCCCCAGGACACGTGCCCGACCCAAAAGCTAGAGATACATGGGGAAAGAGGGAAATCCAGCCTGTTCTTCAGCAATCTCCACCAGTCCTTCCTTCCTATTAAGACCTGCCTTCAGTCTTGCATCTCCAAAGCACCAAGCCCTTTGAAAGCCCATGCTCCTAAGGGGAAATAAAGTCCAAGCTTGCTCTTTCCTCACACCTCACAGCATTTTCAGGAAGACCACATGGGTCTCCTGAGGGAGGCAAGTATGTGGTCAAGAGTAAAACAGCCCCGACATCCCCTTTCCAAGCCCAGGACTGTCACCCAGAAGCGCTCAAAGGACTAACGGAACAGGTTTGCATAGGGTGAGCTCCTTCCCAAAACCCCAGCACATCTGGGAGAAACATCACCCTCCTGCTAAAACCCCAAAACTAAAGAAACCGTGTTCATGTAACTCCAACATACCCCACCGGGTCAGGGGTGCTTTAAGCTCAGCACACTCGGCTTTGCACGAATTTAGCTCCACTTTTCCGAACAGACTCAAGGAAATGCCTGTATCCAAGATTGTCAGCTCTAAATATTCATAAGTCATGAGACTGGCTTCAAAGTCGGCAGATTTTTTAGAAACTCACTCGTACATTGCTATTATTCAAAATCGTCTTAATTTTTTTTTTTTTTTTAAGTGTTCTATATTTGGCTTTCTTTTGATGTATCTTCTCTTCGGGTTTGTGTTTCTCCCTGCAACCATATGGGCTTTAAAAAAGCAAGAGAAGGAGAAAAGATAGCTGCAATTCTGATACATTCACGCGGCTCCAGATGTTAATCCCTAAAACAAAGCAGATAAGGCGGGGGGGGAAGGGGAGGAGAAAAATCTGGATGAAGCCACAATAGCTGGTGGGAAGCTCCAGGAATCTGCCTCCGCCCCCAGAGCTCCCTCTGGTACCCAAGGCACCTCGGAGGTCCCCCATCCCGTGCTCAAGAGCGGTGGCCGGGGCCGTGATGGAGTGGGTGTCGGGTACCTCATTGCTCTGCTGGATTTGGATTCGCTAGAAAAGCGGGAGATGGCCATAAAACTGCAGGTGAAATCCTAGGAAAAAGCCCTTCTTAGGTGACAGGGATGTCTGTTGAACAAGTCAGCGCTGCTCCCAGGAGCTGGATACGGGGACAGGCGAATCCTCATTTCCCATGGCTGCATCGTGCACCCAGGACCAGGCAGAAAGAAAAAAAAAAAAAAAAACAACCAAACACTCCGATCCCTGCTCCTGTTGAGGAAATTAAAGGAAAAACCCATGCAGCGACCCGGTGAGCATCCCCGGAGAGCGCACCAGTGCCCCCCAGCAGCACCCAGCCCTCCCCATGGGCTCCTCCATCCCTCCCCGACCAGCGCTTCGCAGCTCTCCCCAAATCCGAGCGGCGACGGCGATGATCCCAGCCATGGTGCCGGGTGCCTGCCTCACCCCGCCGTCCGTCGCACGGCAAAACGCTTTGCATAATCCGATTAAATAAAACGGATGCGCTGCTCAGCACGGGCACAGGGCCGGCGGGAGCACCCAGCTAATCGCCGGGGAATAAAAGCTCCCGGGACTTTGATCGCTGCTGTAGTATTCTCCGAGGAGCAGCTTTACCTTGTAAATCCTGGAGTACACAGTTTGATGCTATCGCTACGGGGAAAAAAAAAAAAAAGAAAGAAAAGAGAAAAACAGAGAAGTAAGAAGCACAGCCTGGGTGCAGGGTGCTTGTGCATTAACTGACTGGGTGAAGAAGGGAAATGACCGTCCCCCTGGACTCGGCACTGGTGAGGCCCCACCTCAAGTACTGCGTTCAGTTTTGGGCCCCTCACTACAAGAAGGACATTGAGGTGTTGGAGCGTGTCCAGAGAAGGGCTACAAAGCTGGTGAGGGGTCTGGAGGACAAACCTTATGAGGAACGACTGAGGGAACTGGGGTTGTTCAGCCTGGAGAAGAGGAGGCTGAGGGGAGACCTTCTCACCCTCTACAACTACCTGAAAGGAGGGTGTAGAGAGATGGGGGCCGACCTCTTCTCCCTGGTGACAAGCGATAGGACAAGAGGAAACGGGTTCAAGTTATGTCAGGGGAGGTTTAGGTTGGATATTAGGAAACTTTTTCACTGAAAGGGTTATTAAACATTGGAACAGGCTGCCCAGGGAGGTGGTGGATTCACCATCCCTGGAGGTGTTTAAAAAAAGGGTAGATGTGGTGCTTAGGGACATGGTTTAGAAGTGGTTTTTGTCAGGGGAGGTTAATGGTTGGACTTGATGATCTTAAAGGTCCCTTCCAACCTCAGCAATTCTATGATTCTGTGATTCTAAGAAGGGCATTTCTTACTGGTGCCAGTGGAAGCAGCAGTCACCCATCCCAGCACATCACGGCTCCACTCCTGTAAGAAAACGGGAGGTAAGAAACCTCATGGAGCCAAGCGGCAGCCGACGCGGCGCTGCTAATAATGTCTAATTAATTGCGGATAGCGAGGACATCCTGGAAAAACGGAGAGGTGGTTCAGGGCAGATCCAGGAGCAAATAAGGGGGGGTGACCCAGGCTGCTCCCCGCCAGATGTCTGTCTCGGGTGGGAAACCGCGTGCGTTTGTGCAGGATTCAACCCAAAGGATACAGAAACGCAAACACAACTGGTTCCGCTGGGTGGTTGTGTAGGAAATAAGCACCGCACACACGTGCTCTCGTTCTTAATGAGACAACGCTCAGGTTTACCAACAGCCCGGCACGCTGTAGAGAATACAGAGCAGCGCCCAGGAGGCTTCTGACTTCGAACACCCTGACATTTGAAAGCAGGACTGTAAAATATCAATAAAGACAGGCGAAGCGGCTTACGGAGTGGTCAACACCAGCCCCTGGCGCGGGGGAGCCCCGCGGGGCGCAGGGGGATCCGCGCTGAGCCGCTGCTGGGCGACTTTGCTGCTAACGAGCTGGAAATCCATCCGAGCATCTCTGCCGAGCGCAGGCGGAGTGTCAAGTAAGGCGGGAGGCAGGGTGGTTGTTGGAGCAAACAGGCTCCTTCGCAGGCTGAGCGCAGCCCCAGGAGCGGGGGGGGTTTCGGGGGCGGGGGGAGGCTGCCAGCCCCACGGGGTGGGGGGTCTGCAGCCAGGGGAACCCCAATCCCACCCGGTTCGGCCCAGCAAAACCAGTAACTGCCATCACTTACCAGCCGCCCAGAGCCTTGTGGGTACGAACGGGGCGGTTGCAAGGATGGGATGTGATCTTGCATCTCCCACTGAGGAGCTCGGCGGGAAAGCGCACGCACCGATCTAGTAGAGAAAGCTGAAAAAAAAAAAAAGCACAGAAATAGTTTTGAGGCCAGAGAAAATACCATGTAGAAAGGCTCATAAAGGAACTCATCCTGCTTAAGTTAATGGGAAAGAAGATTGCCGGCGGCTTGACTGTGTCCGTGCACCTGAACAGGAAAAACCTGAGAGCAAAAGGGCTCGTGAGTCTGTTTGGAAAGAGGACGGTTGAAAAGCGGGGCCAGACTGGATGAAATAAGGAGGTGGACATCATTCTGGGGAGGGCGAGTAACAGCAGGACAGCCTCCAAGGGAAACTCAGGGATATTCCCCTCCAAATGGCTCAAAAACAAAGATGAGTTGTGATCTTGGGCGAGGTGCATTGGTTGGATGCAAGCTCCAACCAGGCTGGAATCCAGCAGCCTGGGCTGGGTTTTTGACCCCTTGTGTGGGTCTTGTGGATCAAGGTGGTCCACTAAGATCCCAGACTGAGCTCCCAAGCGGTACCCTGAGGAGGGAGGTTTGGGGAGCACCACTGCAGCAGGAGCGGGCACCATCATAGGTGGCACAGGCTCTCAGCAGCCATCTCACCATCCCTCTGCTTTCAGACACACCAGCAAAGCGTTGTCTAAACGTCCTCTGCCCCACAAGCCTCTAGAGCCACCAAAACCCCAGCAGAAACCTGATGGTGGTGGCTCATCCTGCCTGGGTTCCCATCCATGTGTCCATCTCCCCTCAATTCCCTGTGCCCGCAGCATCCCGCTGTGCCCGGCCACTGGGACAGTTACTGCCCTTTCCATACGGCCCTTCGACACAGCCCGCAGGCTGGGGTTTTTTGGGAAACCAGCAGATCATCAGAAACATACAGAGCAGTTGCTTGAGGGTGATGGTGCTTTGGGTTTTTGCCCCGCGGGGGCTCAGGGCAGCTCTCAAGGAAAGCAGGAGGCAACTCCACACCAGTGCACAATCCCGCAGGGATACTCTCACTGTCAAGAGAGGCAAAAAAAAAAAAAAAAAAACACCACAGCAGAAAACGCTGATTCTAGTAAAAAGGAAAACAGAACACTTAAACCTCGACCTTCGAGACACACGAGCCATCCCTGTTACACCCCGGCGCAGCTTCACCAGCAGGTGAAGACGTGGGAGTTCAACCCTCCTCACATCTCTCTCAAAAGAAGCGTTTACACAAGCCCCAGGGGTGGAAGCTGTTAGTTAGCACTGCTCCGTGCATCGGGATCCCGAAGGAAACCTGTGCCTCAGGGCAGGGCTGCCGGAGCGAACCCTGGGCTCCGGCATCCATCAGCTGCTCTGGTTTCCCATTGTGAACTTATTCTTTGCTTCAAAACCAGGATATTTGGGTTTTCGTTTGTTCCCCCCCCCCCCCGAGAAATCCATCAGTGTGAGCGTGTCTTCAGCTCACACAGGACTGGGCTGCTTGGATCCTCGCTTGTAGAGCGTGGGAGATGCGGAAGAAGGAGGCGGCCGTAAAGGCAAGGCAGGGATGTCAATGGTGCTTTATCCTCCCAGCCGAACCACAGCCATGCTTTGGACAATTCCTCCCAAACCCAGCTCAATTTCCCAAAACTTCCCTTAAAAAAAAAAAAAAAGAAAAAAGCCAGCTCCAGAGATGCGTAGCCTGGTCGTTTCGCAGCCCCCGCAGCAGGGCACTGATCTGCCTCTGCCGGGATGAGGGGCCAGGGCCCTGTTTCCTGGCAGGCTCTGTCTTTAATAATCACAGACCTTGAACACAAAATACGCCGAGTCCTTCGAATCTGCAAACAACGTCTGGGTTCTGCCCCCAGCCGGCCTGGTGTCGTGAATCACTTGAAAAGACTTGGGGCTTTTGAGGAAATTTCTGGTGTATTTGCTGGCACGCGTGATGTTCCCAGGGACCAGAACCACTGTGGAGTCATTGCCTCGAACCTCTGAATCTTGCTGGAAATGTCATCTTGGAGATTTTTTTTCCCCCGTATTTAAATTTGGTTGTTCACAACAGAGTTTAAAACGCTGTGAGTTTCTGCAGAACAAACCCTTCCCGACGCTTCTGTCCGGACATTGGTGGAGGAGCGATGATGCTCATTGCGGAGTTTACTCACACCACACTGGTTGTAGTTTTCCGAGTGGGGAAAACTATCCAAATCTATTTAAAGCCAACTACAACAGCGGAGCTTTGTATCTGTGAGCAAAGACCAACAAGAAATCACCTTTCCTGGCAATTAGATGAGACAACGCTTAGGATGAAGACAAGCAAGTTGCTCTTTTGCCTTAAATCATAGAATCATCATAGAATCATAGGGTTGGAAGGGACCTCTGGAGATCATCTAGTCCAACCCCCCTGCCACAGCAGGGTCACCTACAGCAGGTTACACAGGAACGCGTCCAGGCGGGTTTTGAATGTCTCCAGAGTTGGAGACTCCACCACCTCTCTGGGCAGCCTGTTCCAGTGCTCTGCCACCCTCAGGGTAAAGAAGTTCCTCCTCATGTTTAGGTGGAACTTCCTATGCTCGAGTTTGTGCCCATTGCCTCTTGTCCTGTCCCCGGGCACCACTGAAAAGAGCCTGGCCCCATCCTCCTGACACCCACCCTTTAAGTAGTTGTAAGTGTTGATAAGGTCACCCCTCAGCTGTCTTTTTTCCAGACTGAAGAGACCCAAATCCCTCAGCCTTTCCTCATAAGAGAGGTGTTCCAGTCCCCTCATCATCTTTGTAGCTACAAAGATGCTACTAAATACACCAGCTACTAAATACACCAGCCTTCCGCTGAGGCTAGAGATGCCTCTTGATGCAGGGCTATGAATTATTTAAATTAATATAAATCTCCTCTTCCTTCCCCTGCAAATTCTATCCAAGTGAGAAAAGAGGTTTGGCTATTTGTGTGTTTCTGTATGCTGGAAGTCCCATACAGATTGCTGCTCGGCGTGCATTTCCCAACCCGATGGCTTGCAGCAAGCCATCAGGATGCACCAGACCTACTGCTCCCAGGTCGAACCACACATGGACAGACCAAACCTGAAGTTTCTCACATTCCCTGAGTGTTCCTTGTCCGTCCTGGCACATCCGAGTCCTTTCTGCATTCGCTGCACATGTGCATGTCCCTGCCTGGGGAACCTCACCTTGGGCAGGAGACCGGGAGCCCACCATCGCTGCTTGCTGTCCACGCAGTTTGGGAGCCTGAAGATCACAGCAGCCAAATCCAAGCAGAACATCTGGCCCACACGTGCGTCCCGGAGGAAAGATTTCTCCTTTTCCATCAGGGATTGCCTGTAAAACTCGCTGTTCTCTCCGCTGGAGGCTCCTGGCTGTCTAGACATGTTCGATTACATGCGCTCAAATCCCCAGCCGCTCCTGATCTGGCTCGGAGCGACCCTCTTGGCTCTCCTCCCGAGGAGGGGCTGGCTCTCCCCGGCCAAGGGAAAGGCAGGAAGATCTTGAGATGTAGGGCCTGGCCAGAGGACTCCAGGATACTCAGGTGCTGTATCCTGATGGGAAGGGAGGGGGAGGGAGAAAACAAATCTTACCGGAGGAATAGCGGTCCTGGGAGCACAGGGAGGGCGAAGGAAGAACAGACACATGGAGGAAGACACTGGTTTCTGCAGGGAACATTCTCATGAGAAGGGAAATGTTTATTTTCTACTTGCAGGGAGGGGGGATAAAACCCTTTAGTCAAAGAGCCAGATTTCTTTCAGAAAACCCTCAAATTGTTGTTTCAAGCCCCCGAAGCGGGGCTGGATAGTCCTGTAGTTCTTTAGCTAGGAAAGGGGAAATGAGAGACGCCCACCCCAGGGGCGCAGCAGGGGAAAGCCAGGAGCCAGACCTGCTCTCCCCCTTCGCTTGCGGCCATACAGCCCCCACGGCGAGGGCGGCCGTGGCACCGCTCAAGTGCCTTTCTGCATCCACCTGAGGATTTCAGTGGAGGTCAGGGTTTCCAAATAGGACAAGACAATCCGTGGGAAAAGCAAAACAAAGCAGCTTTCCCAGGGCTATGAAGCAGGGCAGAGGCAACACCGAGGGCTGGGGAACACACCAAGCCCTGGTACACACACAGGCAGGGTTTGCCGAATCGCATCTAACACGAGGAGGCTCCACTTTGTACAGACATCGCTTGGACAAAGCTCAGCCCAATCCTCGTCCGGACCATCATCGGGAGAATTATTCTGGCCCATTCTCCCTCCCTCCACCCCTTCCCTGGCTCCTCGCTTCTATTTAATCAGAGGGAAATAAAGAGGGGAGGGGATGCGCCACGGACCTGAGATGGGCCAGATGTTACTCACGGCTCTCCCCAGCCTGCCGAGCGGGATTTGTAGTCTGGGCTCGACAGGCAATTTGGCCCAAATCCCAGGTCGCCCTTGAGGCCGAGGCCAAGCCCCAGCTCCTCTCCTTGCTAACACCACCTGGCCGCGCAGCTGCTCCGCAAGAGCCACAGCTGGATTTTGGCAGCCAATATGCCACGGCACACCTCCCTCGCCTTCGCGAGGTGACGCGGAGAAGGACCGGAGAGAAACTGCCCGCGACGAAACCCAGCAGCGTCTGCGGACTCAGCCTGCCCCGTGGCCAGCACAGCCCCCTCCGCAGCTTAACCCCCAGACGAGGAGGGGAGTCGGAGCCGCTTCCCTGGAAAGGGCGGCAGCAATCCCTAAAGCCTCCCCAGGTTTTGAGGGAGTCCAAACTTAGTTTTAGACCTAAGTACAGCCTTCTTCCCGTCCCTGCCTGCCTCTGCTGCTCTCGCAGAGGACAATCGCTACCAAAAGCATCAAATTCCTGCCCGCTTCAAAGGCCAGGGCCCCTGCCATCTGCTTTAGTTGAGTTTTAAGAATACAGCATTTAAGGCAAATACTCCACAAAACTTATGTCTATACGTACATAATTATATAGATGCATATATATAATTTTAAGCACTGATGTAATTGGGTTCTACCAAATGCCTTTCTGCTGTTAAGTATTCCCTCATCTCCAGCCTGTCTTCAGGCATGAGTTTTCATCGAGTTAAAAAGAAAAGAAGTATCAGGCTCAGACTCCTGTGTCAAACTTCCGCCTACCTCAGTTTTACATCAAAGAGATTTCTTAAGTTCCTTCCTAAAGATATTACGTATCCATACGGCAATACCTTGAAAGGGAAAGAAGAGCAGCAATCACCAACGCTCTGGAAGCCTCTCACAAAGATCACTTCCCGGCAGCACAAGCTGCAGTAACGAAGAAGTGAAGTTTTGCAGCCAGGTTATGGACGGAGACAGGAACACGCACTCCCGCAGCCGGGAGGGGAACTAGAGCACAGCATCTTTCACCGGGGAGCTGGAAAAACGAGGAGAAAAGCAGCAAGGGAATGGGATCGTTAGGGTGATGTTTAGTCCTGTTGTCCTGCATGAAGTGAACTGAGAACAGACTGAAAGCTGTAGGTTTGAATCAAAAACCAAAACTTGTGGCGTTGTCTGACAGAACTGACACAAAATCCGCACAATTTGCATAAATAAACCCAGAACAGGGTACCGTTGAGGATTACTATAGGGATGCTTTTGGATCTGAGCTGCAACACTTCTCTTGGAAGAGAGAGACGCTGCCAACCGCCTCAGCTCCGAGCGCTCCCTGTTCCTCCCTCTCAGTCCCTGTACCTGCCCTGAGGTTTGTCTCCTCTAAGGCTCAGCAGAAACCTCTCCCCACCAATGTCCCCAGCAGAACAACTTCTCTCAGGTTGCCTCCAACTGCTTTAAAGAAAACAGGCTCACCCCCATCTTTGCTCAGCTATGAGCGGCTGTTCCTCACCCAGGCGCTGCTTTTCTTCCAGCACGGAATCCCTAAATTCAGAAAGCCACCAGGGCAGAGACCAGTCTGACCACATCCATCTGGTGCTTGCCCACTTTGAGCCCATTTAAGATGTCTGGAAACGAAGCTTTTCCCTACACAGACAGCAACGGTCTCAGAGGAAAGAGGTTTCGCTCTTCTATCAAGAGCTGGACACAGTTACACACAAATAACCCAAAAGCTTCTCCCGTTCGTCTGGGAGCATCTTCCCTGGCAAGTATTTATCACTCTTCAGTTACAAGGCAGCCCGATCGCCAGCTGGCAGACAACCACATCCACAGAAAGTTGCCGATATCCTTATTTCCCTTTCCTATGCTCATGCCAATGTTTGGGGTTTTTTTTTCCTACTTAAAAAAAGACATTTCATTTTAGCTCATTTTAAAAAATGAAGCTTATGTACTCCCAGGGACAGCACACAAAAAGGGATGAATACACAGATGCAAACAAAACACTGAATTACCATTACGGAAATTAATTTTAAGAGTCACAAAGCATATTATTCCTGGAAATTGCTTTTATTTAGCAATTACGTTAACACCGCAAGAAGGCAGTTGGCATTGAAAACAAACAGTTCAATTTAAAAATCAGGGAAGTGAATTAACTGAAATTTCAGGGCACTCACACCTGAATACGCTCCACTACCTTGAATGCTTAAGAATCCTCAAAGGCTTTTGTTGAGTAGAAGAAAGGGGATAAAAAGAGTAAGAGAAACTGTTTATTTTTGAAGTTATTTATAAGTTTTTGCAAATCAAAGTTAAACCCTGACAACCAACCAGCAGGGGAAAAAAACTGAAGGAGTCTGATAATACTGAGATAATATTTTAATCTTTTTTTGGAAGGTTTTTTTTTCCTGTAAAATGGCTTGTACTTCCACAGGTACAACAACAAAGAAATTATTTCAGTCCATTTCACATGGCGTATAAAAGACCAATTTTACAAATATACCCAGAAGTTTTAACAGCTGCTAACACTGCTTAAAGGTAAACATCACTTCTCCATTGTAAAGGGCTCTCTGTGTGTGAACGAGACTTTTCCTACGGTTGTGCCACGAGAAGGAGCCTTCCAGGGGCTCTCCATGGCATCTTTAATCCGAGAGGAAAGCGATACCCATCCCTAATCACCGTGACGCAAACAGAAGGGACTTCCAGGTGACCTGGAGACTGGCTTGCCCACCAGGAAAAGTAGAAATACGCCCCGTTAAAAGGAAACCTTGACATCCACCAGCTTTGTCTGTGGTTTGGTGGTCCAAGCAACTCATATTTTTGTTCCGCTGCCAACAAGTGAAAACTCTGATCAACACAAAGTAAAGCTCTGACTTTCCTACCCGTTGAGGCTGACCCTACTGTTCTTTCAAGACCGAAGCGTCTGCTGCAGTCAATGGGACGAGGTTGCACGGGGCCTGCAGAACTACTGCGACTTCATCCTAGAAACTACCCCCCCCACCCCCCCAAAACCAGCTTTACCTTCTAAGTTTTTCCTTTTAATTCACAACACCAAGCGTGGAGACTTGTGAAGGGTGCTTATAAAAAAAAATAATCAGAATAATGAGAAAAATCTGTAAGAGACATTTGCAACTCCAATTTATATTTTCCTTGAAGAGATAAGCAAGCCTGAAGGTATCTTTTTAATTCTCTTCCTTGTTTTCTTTCCAAGCTGTATTTGCTTGTTTACCTGCAACTACATGGATAAATAGAAAGCAAGAGGAGCCAAGAACTCACAAGAGGCTGAAAACTGAGCAGAGGAGGAGGAGGAGGAGGAATCCTTGGCCAGAACACTGCAGAATAGCTGGGCTGCCCACACCTACCCGGCTCGAGCACCTAAGAGACATCTGTTCCTACCTGTTCCCATCAACAGCTCTACCTGGCGATTCCAGTCGGCACCAAATGCGGCATGTTAACAAGTCTCAGGGAAAACAAGACTCAACCACCCGTGACAGAGCGCTCCTCTGCAAAAAGCAGACAAGCACAGCTCATTTCAAAAGCGTATGTGCGGCTCTTAAGCAAAAGGAGGAACCAAGCCAGGGCAGTTCTCCTACCACACTAAAAATGCATTTAAATGCCTCTATCAGGTCTCAAGATGGCCGGATCACTGCCGACAGTTCTCTGAGCCCAGAAAAGGGTCAAGACCGTTAGCTGGATGAAGAAAAACATGATCGTGTTGGAGAAGCTTCCTTCCACTTCCAGAACAATGAAAGAACGGTGAGCAAAGCAATCCGCTACTGCAACAGCCCCGAAGGGAGAGCTACCACAGCTGAAACCAACAGTTTCTCTTGGGTGGTGTGTGGAGTTAAGAAGTAAGTTCCCTTCAGAGACTATTGAAGTTTCTCACTGTGATTCAGTCAGCATCTCTGCTCCTCACTCAGGCTCTGAAGTGGAACCCTCAAATTCCAGGAACTGCCATTAAAACACCAGAGTGTTTTGTTGGGAAGATCATAGCCTTTCCATGTCATCCCGGAGCTTCTAATGACCCAAGGAGAATCCTTTTTAGAGCATGAACCAGGTCTGAAAGCGGGAACAGCTACAATCACATTTCTGATCGGTTCCTGGCATGTCTTTGCTTCAAGGTGGTTCTGTCCCTACTGGAACCAGCCCGACAAAGCCTTTTGTCTTTTCTGAGTCCCATTCCCACCCTCACAAAGAAAAAAATAAATCTTCCTTTAATTACTCTGCCAGTACAGTACTATTTACTGTACCCTGAGGCACAGAGTGACCACATTTGAAAAAAATTTGTGATTAAAATGCATGCCAACTCTTTTGTACAACTTAGACCATGATTCAAAATAAGAACAACACTCACCACTCAGTCGTCTATTTAGACTTCAGCATTATCAAAAAGTTGCCAGGAAAAAGGAAAGTGTTATAGCTTCAGCGTGCATGGATATGACAGTTTGTGTGTTTGGTATTTTTTTTTTTTTTAAGATTAGACTAGAAAAATACTTTTAGCTGTAAGTTATGCAGTCAAAGCCAGTTTTGAAGCATTCAAATGGAATCAACAGTAACAGGTGAAAAAAATCCTTACAGAGTACATTGCCAGCATTTGAAATGGTATGCAAGAAATAGCATAACACCGAAATCATGAAATAAACTTTCAAAACAAAGTTTGAGGGTGGTTCTCAAGCGTACTCCCTCCAAACAGAACCGGTCTTATTTATCCAGAAACACCTTCCTCCAATTGAGTTACCAGACCAGCGAAGGTGTGTGTTTACTGAGGGGAGGGAAGGAGAAAAGGGCTAAGCAGCCAAAAGGTCCCTCATTCGATCAGAGCAGCAGATGTGGCAGCAGTGTTTGTGAAAAATAATGCTACAAAGCCTCCTGCCTTCCCAGTAAATCCAGCTCTGCGGGATTCGCCCTAGATTTCAATACCAATTAATGGCAAAGTACCTGGATTCATGCGAAAGAACTGTGGAAGTCTGTTTCCCAGATAAGAGGAGAGTTGTCCTTCCTGCAGCATTTCTTGTGTTATACAGAACTGCCAACAGTGAAAGAAACAAAAATCTCACTGAAAACAGTCTTTTCAAATGGACACTTCCCTCGGATACAAACCATTAGCCAGTCTACTGCTTCATGCAAGCCAGACGCACCACAACCAGATGGTGTGCTAGTATTTCCAGTGAGGATTCCTCTAATGCCATACATTCACTTTGCACAGGGCGTAGCTATACGAAGCCCTGAAGCAGCAATTAAACTGCAAGAGTGAAGGAAAAAAGTAAAGCAGCTCGATAACAGAGATGCCTGGGAACCTGCGCATTTACAACCCATTTACGCTCAGAGAAAGACTACGCATGCAAGTCCTGATCAGCTCAGCTCAGCAATACAGTTGCCACCCCAGACCTTTGAAGCTGTCGTACATGGAGCTCAAGACCTCCGGCCACCAGAATTAACACAGGGCTCGTGACCTTTATTCAACAAGGAACATTTCCCAAAAGTGTGTTTTCATAGTTATCTCTTGTGAGAAATAGAGTTAAGTATTTCACGGAGTCCAGTAAGAAGGAGGTGGAGGTGAGGCTGCCTCTTGCAGATGAGGTATATGCTAAATAGAAATAATGCTGCAGTATGCATATGGGACCTGAGGAACTTGTACTGAATAGCAACAAGGAAGAGGCACCTTCACGTTTATGACAGAAACCACGACAAGGAACTGAAGGCCAAAGGCGTTTCTTCCCTGTCTGGCTGGGCTGCCACTCTTGATGAAGATTAGCCACAAGGTTGTCTTGTGGGAGTAAGGACTCAGAATACGGAATCATAAGAGGATCTCATTGAAAAGGCACTAGGAAGAAGCATATAGTTTTAGGTTAACGGGATTCATCCTATTTCCAATCACTGAGTAGGACAAAACCTGTACAGTTTGGGATTGTTAGAGAAAATGCTGCAGAAAAAAAGATTATTTTTTTTAACAGCAAAAGCATAAAAGAAGAGTAAAGCTATTTTCAAATTATTAAAATGCTGAACATTTATACAGCAAAATTATATTAAAAACAGCAGCAGACAAAGTACATCCCATCACCATTGGCAAGGGACATGTAAAATGTTTATAAGGTTAACTATAAAACAATTTTACAACCAAAATATGAACAGGCCAATTCAAGTATATATATACAGAATATATTAAAATCATATAAATTATATATTTATACAAAGGGCACAAGTATAGCAAAAAGCTATAGTTGATTAAACAGAACTGAGCTTGAATGATCAATTTCATCTAGTGATGTTATAATTTTCTCCCAAATTCTTTTTTTTTTTTTTAAACCTGGATAGATTGATACCTCAGATACCAAGAGTACAGAAAGCAAAAGAAAAAAACCCACAAATCAAGGAGTTATCACTCTGTATGAAATGAAACTAACAGTGGGCAGGGTACATCTCATATGAAATTCTGATTTAATTATTTCCATAGTAAACACTTATCGGCTCTCTTAAAAAGTCAGGAATTTCAAGTGATCCATTTCAGATGTACCACCCTGGTGCATATATTTGATTACATTTGAATGTTGTTTGATTTGCAAACATTCAAAAAAAAAAAATGGATACAAACACATCTCAATCTGCAAAAAAAAAGTGACAGATGGCAGCAAGTTGAAAACTGAACAAAAATACTCAGCTGAACTAGAAACGATGCTCTCCTTACAGCAGTCTGGCTAGTAAGTGATCTTAAAAAAATAACTTAGTTGTTTTTTTATTTCAAAACATAACAGCATATAACCACAATCCATTGAAGCACTTGAGAATTTAAACAGGCCCATCCATGGGCTTATATTTAAACACAAACTAAGTGCTCTTGTGAATTCAGGTTTATGTAAATAAGTTCTGTAATAAGTTGTACCTAAACCTTCTGTCTTGCTGCGGCACTACCCCTTCATTAATGAAGTTTTTAAAGGCTCGCTAAATCTCAATTAACCCAATGGTACTGGGCATGCAAGGAGCAGTTAGGGCAAGCTAACTTAAGCAGAAATAAAAAAGGCCAGACTACACATATACAGAACATTGGCTTAAAAAAACAGAACTAAGTATGTAAAAAGTAAAGCAGTTTCACCAGATGCAGGTTAAATGGGGGAAAAAAAAGAAGGAAAAAAAACCCCAGCCATATACCATACATAATGAACAGTGGATATCTATTACACTGAAAGGAAATCAATGCAAACAGGATTTCCTCAGTTTCAAGTAATCCTTGATGCCTTTTTGGCCAGCTGTGTTATACTGTAATAGATATTTTAATAGCTTTTATACTCTACAATTTAGGCAGCTAATTTTTCTCTTACATATCCAATTATCTCTAGTGAACATTCACCTATGGTTGTCCACACATTCCATATTAGCTCCTTGAGAAACTATTCAAGTTAAATTATATTGCAAATTAAAGACAGTTACATTCTGCATGTTCCTTCTAGATTTGAAAAATAGGTTTTTAAAGGCTTGTCAAAGTTCAGAAGAAAAAACCTTTCCATTAAAAAATCTTAGCTTAAAAAAAATCATTAAGACACCTTTTTCTGATCCAGGGTACTAATAAAAAGATTACAAATATACTACAATTTGACCAAGAAGACTTCATGAATATGCTGCTTTTGAGCATGCAACACCACTGATATCTGTCACGTTCCAGGTATCAATGTATCCCAATTCCACCACAGTCCCTCACGATTTCCTTGTCAGTTCCCCATCCCCACCCTACCACCTTATTAATAACATTATAAAAAAAGGTAAAATCTAGAGTTAGTGGCAAAATCTTCACAGTAAATTGTTAAAGACAACGTTATTGTGGTCATTGCAAAGTGATATCAGTCAATTGGACACTGAAAAATTAGCTTGATGCAGTTGTGTTCCCCAGACAGTTGTGTTGCACAAAAAGGGCAGGCAGCATGAAATGCATGAGTACCATGAGGCAGTGGGATTTGAGACCAGTATTTTGCAGATTTCTCAGAGCACACATGTCCACAAGGGGTGAAAGCATGAGTTGGAGGACCAGCATCCACATAAAAGCCCGCTTCACAGCCAAGCCAGAGAGGCACATAAGGGCCAATGGTTCTGCACATAGGACATTCCCGCTCATTGGCTTCTGTGTCACTGCGATGTCCCCAGTTGTGATAGCCATGAACATGACCACAGCTGAGGTACGCCCAAGGCTGCTTCTCTTCTACCACATCTTTACGGTTGATGCTGGGAAATGCTAAAGTGTTTAACCCAACAGGACACTGTGGCCTTGCAGCGTTTATCTCCTGTCGCAGAGCTTCAATGTGTTTCTGAGTTGGAGTGTGAAACAGTCCATCTGCCGTTCTCCACAGAAGGGTGGCTCCACACAGGTCAATGAGAGAGCCATCTTGTAGGACGTTGGTCTCATTTTCTACCTAGTGGTAGAACACAGGGATAAGTAGTTAAGCCCGAGAGCTTTTACAGCCAACTGAGTTAGTTCTGTAATCGTGTAGTCTTTCTCATCAGATCGTTACCCTCCCTAGTATTTCATTTTGTCATATCGTTTCCTTGTGGCCACCCATTTGTCTGAATCCATCTCCTGTCTCTTATCCTATATTTAAGGTTATAATAAGCACTGGTCTCTTATTCTGTGCTTGTACAGCAGGTCCTAAACTTGCAACTGTTACATGCTATGGCAATAGTAATTATTACACACGTTTCCTTCCTGTAATTCTTTGGGAAAGATATTACCATTAGTAATCACCAACTTCTTCACAAATACCCTGTGCCTTTGAGCACCCTATTTCTCCTCTCGAATACTGCTTCTCTGCATGCTTCTGTCATGTTTAAGGTAATATTTGCTGAAATATTCTATCAAGAATGAAGAGGAAACTTGCCATTCCTTAAGGGCTGTATTAGCAGATTGCTCTCCTGGAATTCCTTGCCCACGAAGACTGGCGGAGGCTGCTCATGCAGCAAAAGATCTTTTTTGGACTAAAAACTGCTACTCAGGACAGACCAGCTGTCCTGCTACTCATATACCATTTTTTTTTTGGCTTGTGGCAAGTATAAAGCATTTTACAGAAGCATGAACTCCCACTGCCTACCTCATCAAGAGCAGAACTCTTCCACAGATCCATTAGGGATAAACGACGAACGCAATAGCAGCTACATGCACAGGTACTTTCACAGATTATCATTACAGCAGAGTGAATTACCAGTTGAATTTCTCAAGTGACAAGTTCTGCAACTGAAGCCACACAGGCTCAACTTCTGAACAATTAACCACCCCAACTAGTTAGGCTCTTTATTTAAAGAGGCATTCCATGCAAATACTGCCCCAATGTGCGCTGCCTAAAGGCTTCTCTCATCTGACTAAAAGCAGGTACTTAAAACATTTTCAAGGGATTATGCCAAAGGCATGTAGCGCTTTGCTGAAGTATTCTTTATTTTAATGTCACAAACATGTAAACAACTTATGCTATTGCTACCAGATCAGTCGTGATGAAGACACTAAAAAGCTTCTTTATGAAACTGAAGAGGAAAACAGGCCTACTGCCTGGCTTTATACATAGAAAGTGCGTAGAAAATACCACTAAAGCAAACCAAACAACCTGCACATTAAGTAGGTCACATGAAATCATCGCATCTGCCTAAGAGTACTACGAACGACAACAAATTTGGCGTTTATATTTTAATCCAGTTTACATTCACAGATTGACTGTGGATCATCCTCGCACAAAACACCTAGGTGGTACAATACAGACTACAGATAAAAGGTCACCAGTGTAAAGTACTTCCAGCAGAAAAATTCAGCTGTTCCAGTAGTGATGAGTGAAGCCTTAACTTGATGCACTTTTCAGATAATTCCTTCACAAACAGCAAAGCAAAAAGCCTTCTCATATGCAATGTGTTCAATTCATTATACAGTGTGCATTTGGTTTTATGAACCCAGTCAACAAATACTGATCATATCAATACCAACATGCCATGTAATTTTATTTAAATGAGAATTCAAGTCATTTTGGATGCAGAGAAGGGAATTTATTTGTTTTAGCATTGCCTTTCTCTAGCAGCACTAAAAAGGTGTTTTGCTAACTATGTACAAAGGGCACAATTGCAACATCATCTGTCCCAGTCCCCGAGGCGATGTTTGCCTGCCACCATTAAAGTGACAAAGCAATTTATGTACTGCAGGCTGCCTACTGAAAGCAGAACAAAATACTCAAACCCCATTTTCCTAACTCCTTTAACAGTCAGTTTTCTGCAAAGCCAATGGCAAAGTTGCAAAGTCAGTTCAGTGCAAGTGTGTGGGATACCTCTAACACCATCAAGCTAATGGCCACTCAAGGTAGCAGCACAAAAGCAACTTTGGCATGAAGATGATAAGGATATTCCCCTCGCCATGCACTGACAGAGTCTTTAAACTCTGGCAGGTGGATGATGAAGTTATAAAAGAGAAGAGGCACCTTCATCTCCTGTGAAGATGCCCCTTAAATATCGTCTCACCTCCCGAATCCTAACAAAGAGGAAAACTGATGAAATCACAACGGCTTTTCTAGGTCTGCAGGCAGGAGAGCATTCTAACCTACCAGAGGCAAGGAGGACTTTTGGGGAAGCTCATCTGCCTGACTGAAAATATGCTTATTTGTGTATTTTGCTAGGCTACTTCTGTATGGAGGTGTTTGATTCCCCTCCCTTTGAGAGCAGAGGGGAAAAAAAAAGAAAAAAAAAAAGGATGACTGATGGTAGCATTCTCCTTCCTAGGCCCCACAGATCTCAGGAAGGGGAAAGAATGAGAGCACTACAGGAATTCCATTCCATCTTCTACGGAGAAGTGAACATAGTCTTTCATGGGAACCTCTCTCCTGGTTACATATGCCCCAGGTCTGAAACCTTTCATTTTTGGTAAAGGCAGAGCCCATCCTGCTTCACAGGATAAAACAGGAATACATTTAGCAGGGCTTCTCTTATCTTCCTGGTGGCAGGTAAATCAAACAGAAGGTGCGTTATCCAAACTTGTTTTGAGTCCAAGTGGACTCTTCCTTGTAAGATAGTACTGCAAAAGACAGCTCCCTATGCACAAACTTCCAGATGTCCCCATGTCCCAGGAGAACATTTCAGAGATGGAGATCCAAGAGCAAAGTTTATTTAGCTTTTACACTCTATGCTTTTTCAGTTGGAAATGTGATATTAGCAGAAAATTTAAGAGTGTTCTCCTGTTTAGGCAGAAACAGAATAGCAGTACAGAATCTACTGTAACTTCGATAATTTCAGTGCTTGCTATGCAGGGACAACGCTATTAGTCTGCAGTCACCCTATGACTGTCTCCCTTCAGTGCCAGGAAAACAAGGATCCCTTGTTTTAACTACCAGTTACTTTCAGCTTACCAGTTTCCCCCTTTGTTGAGCAGATCTGGTTTCCCGGAGAGTGTACACATCACCACAGACCGAGATCTCCCGCCAAACACCAGGTTTGGACTCCTCAGTGAACCCTCCTTTTGGATGCATGACCAGCACCCCGTTAGTTGTCAATCCATCCATGTGGCCATCAGGATTTTTCCATTTTGCTGCTTTTTCCTGTGTGTGACAACCATTCCAGGAAAAAGAAAGAGTTTGTCGCCTAAAGTTTTACAAGCACTGTCTAAAACACAACATTTCCTCATCAGCCGGCAGTGCTTAGACATAGATCTACAAAAAAACCCCAACATCTTTAAGAACACCTTGTGCCAGGGTAGTTACATCTTATGCATCTTCAATTACTATTCTATCTTAAATATTATTATTTTTAACTCAGTTGAGCACCTCTGACTGCAGGTCAGGTAAGAGTTAAGGCCTCAGAGGTCAGCAGTACAGATATTCCTAACCACCGTAATGGAATACCATTGCAATGGGCAAATCCTTTTCCATAAAGCAGCTGATGTGCTCCTTGGTCTTCAGCGCTCTGAACTACAACAGCAGCTTATTCACAATGAGTGTCAAGAATATATCAAACAAGCCTAAAGAAAATCCACTAACTGTTACTAAAGTAGAGCTGCATTGTTAACGACAATTATGACCATGAGTCCATGCTGGTAATAAATCAGGCACATAAAACTGCAGTTTCTGCTTAACACTGCAGCTGGTACACTGAAGCAATAAAAGTCTAATGACAGTATAAGTTATCAACTAGTAAAAGGGAATTTTGGGACTTGAAAGTAACAGAGAATAAAACCAGAGTTTGCTCGTACAAAACAATTATTAGTAGTACTTACACCAAGAAATATATTTTTAGAAGAATCAAATCCAGCTGCAAAAATCCTTGCTGTATATGGTGGGCTCCTGTCACAAACAATCCTGCAGGCAAAACGGGATATGGTGCTTTGCGTAATCTGGGTTTCATCATTATTTTGACTTCCAGAAATAGTATCTGTTACTACAAAGTCTATGGGGCTTTCTGTTGACCTCCCAACCTGCCAAAAAAAAAAAAATAATAAAAACAAGATAATAGTATAACTACAAAGAACCATAGAAATAACAAGCATTAAGGACACCATTTTGCCAAGTTAAAGTTGATGGCATCAGTAAACTATTGCCTACCGAATCTTTGGATGGCAAGATCCAAGCAGAGACTAATCTGTATTTTCGTGTTTGTCCTAGGCAGAAATACATCACTGACATGGCAAGACAAGTTTGCACTTACTACAATTGGTGTACAGGCTTGCCCAACGCAGCTGCAATGAATTGTTTGATAGACTATTGTCAACAGTGTGAAAGTATTATCACCTTGATATTTCATAATCCAAGCACAGCACATTACTTACCACAACATTCTGTCAATTAAGAAAATGCTAGCTTGAAAAGACAAGTTTTATTCACATTTCTAGTTCCAAGTTAATTTGCCATGAAAATAAAGAACTTTTTTTAGACCCAGAACTTGGTTATTTTGATGCCTCATAACAAAAAAACTACCCACCTTCACGTTTTCTGAATTTGTAGTTCCAGAACAGAAGAGTTTCCAGGTAAAACCCAAAATATGATTAAATGTATTCCTAATCATGCACATGCATGATTAAAGAAATTAAAAAACCTTCTTTGGCAGAAATAAAACACAGCTGATCAGTAGACAAGAATATTTTTCCTATCTTGATATCTATAAATTTTAATTCTAAAACTGGAAACATCTAGGCATCTGGAACCGAAAACTTCATTACAAAACGGACACAGGGATCCGACTGCCAATCAAACATACAGTGAGACTTTATCAGTACTTCTAGAGGCAAATCAGTGTCACACCAACTTTGAGCATAACTGAACTGGGAAGGTGGAACTGAGGAACAAGGAGTGGAACAGAATTTTATAGACACCTTGTGATCAAAGAGAAGAAAATTAAGAATATTCTTCACATGAAACTACCTTCAATATCATGAATCTGCATTTATATAAAATAACCTCCTCCCTAAATACGATCTCATTGTCCCCCAAGAAGTTACACTCTGCTTAGCTTCTTGCTCTTCAAAGCCAGCTGTGGGAATACATGTATGGTTCCATCATTAACCAACATCTCTGCAAACTGAATTTGCTGTGCATGCTTGAACAGCAAAGAAACATTATTCAAGAGTCAAGGAAAGTGGTATTATTAACACACTTAACCCTTGCCACAATTGAAGCAATAGCAACAGTACAGGGATCTCTGCCGTACTTCTGCTTTCAGTTCTACTTGCCACTGTTAAGCTCAAACACACGCCGAAATTCACGTCTTAAGTGACATATCCAGTTACTTTCTCCATAGCACAGGTCTCAACCCGAATATAAAACGCTGTGAGCTTGCCAAAGAACAGCGCTATGGAAATACTAAAACAGGCCTAATCAAAAGCATGGACTTCAATTTTTCACAAAAAGTAAAGTGACTACTAGAATACCCAAGAGACAGAATTCAGAAGCTATTTAATATGGGACATTTCTGATTTATATAACTTGACAAGTTGAAACTAAAACTTATAAAGCTGTATTCTTCTTCCTTGTACAGTATTACTTCTAACAGGCTTCTATTTCCCACCCACTGCAAGTCCTGCTGACAGTCAGCACCGACCAGCAGCAGGAAGCTCATTCCTAACATTTGACTATTCTCTATCTGTATGCAAAGTCTCTTAAAGGATAATCGATAATGAACATGAAATAAATTTCTTCATAACAAGTTTCTGCCTGTTGAGTCTCTCAAATAGATCACTCTCAAAGCTTTTAGATGCAATTAGAGAAAAACCTGCCTTATTTTCCCTGAAAGGATGACAAAACATGCAAGTGTTTCCTCCCATCATACCAATCAGCCAACATGAAATTCAATTATGTTTGGATATAAGCATTAAAATCTACCTACAAAGCTTTTAGGTGTTTTTTTAAATCTCTGAAGTTACATGCACTATTTTAAGCAACAAAGTAATTATATCATTTGTGTCACAATTATGTCTATACAAAGTAAAATATTTTAAGTATTTGGTTTTCTTTTTTTTTTCCCCTCTTGGAAAAGGCTTCTAGAGGATCAGTCTCATGTATTGTGCTATGTTTCAACATCAGAAATTATTTTAAGAAGTGGCCTTCAAAACTCACAATTTCATCATGCTCCGTATAAACTCAAAATGTTGGGTTTGAGATCACCAGAAAAGAAAGCCCTCAGGAACAAATGAAGAACTTTATGCTATCAACATTTACCCACCAAAAATTTTAATTCATCTCATGTTGCAGTCAGACTACAGTCACTACAGACCTAGTCCTACTATTCAAAACTGATCTTTGCAGACTTTATTATTCGTTTTTCTTCCATTTTCCTCTATAGCACAGAAGACTTTCTACTTTTTAGTAATTTTAGGCTATATTTTGGGACTCTTCTTGTTAACTGTGTCATATTCTATATTATTTCACTAAGTTACTTCCAGTAACAAACCATAAACCTTCCAACTGATGCATAAGACAGCTTCTGTTGTCTACACTACAGGTTATTGTTAAAAGCTGTGTAAAAGCCAGGCAGTCAATCAATTTGCGAGTGTCTACCGTCAATCAAAGAAGTGCTATTAAAAACGCTCCCTCCTGAGACAAGGCAAAAACCAGACAACCTGCCAACAGATAATTTAACAGCTGCAGATTCTTGGACTTCAACAGAATTTCACTCTGATGGCAGGGAGAATTGGACCATGCATCTTCTGAAGGGCTGTTCTTCAGAAAAAAATCAATTCTTCATATTGAATGTACCTGCTTCTTGTATAAACTTGTAGCTATTTAGGGTACTGCCTACACATTTTGGCTCCTTGCAGTAGTACGAACAGGTATAATCAAACCATTTTCATCTAATCAAACTGTGAGGGACCAGGTTCTACTCCAACTGATGCATCATCAACAGCATGGTTACTTAACTCTGAAGAAAATCTTAATTTTAAGCAGCATACAGACGCTGCAGCATATAGACTGTGGGAGATGCCAGGCGGAACACATTAGCACATTTTTTTGTTATTACACGAAGAAATCTGAGCTGGATATGACTAAGACAAAACTGCACAGTAGCATTTGTACACTAATTTCACTATAGACTTCAGAATTACATTTAAAAAACCAAAACACACGCAACACAGCAGGACAATAGTTCACTCAGTACAGTACAAATAAAGAAAAAAAAAAGAGTATTCTCAAAACCAAGTACAGGACATAAGAACAGAATCATGAGATGAGATGTCCAGAACAACCTTCCAGAGCATCTCCAAAGGAGGTTGTGAAGTTATTTTCTTAAAGCAATCCAGTAGGAGAAGTTTGCCAGGTGACTGAGCAGGATACAAGTAAGCAGGGAAGATAAAAGCACCCGCGTTTGCATTGTTTCCAGCTTTCGAGAAGCAAGAACATTCCAGGTTAGTGCTTTCAGTAATGTTTTCAAAACATTCTTAAAAGAGTATGCTTACTTAAAAATAACTCTTCATGGTTATCTTCAGAAGAAAAATCTAGTAGAAGAACAGGGGTAGATCTACTCCTATATGAAACTTCATCATGCATGCATTTAACACACATAACCTGCATGGTTAACAAACAATGCGTGTCTGCATGGGGGGTGGGTAGAGTACATGTATGGTGCTTTAAACCACTTATTAACTGTTGTTATATGCATGAAAATATGGTCATTCTATTACCGAAAATGTCAAGAAAATTGGTATTTACACAACCTGGATGCTGCTCTTCAATGCCTTCTGAATCTTCTTACCACACTTTGTATAGTACCTTCACATTTTCCATATGTGCCTCACTTCTGATAAACATCTACTCATGCTTCTTGGTTATAAGCTTGGAAAGCATAAACCAAGAAGCTATTGTGGGTTTGCAGGCTTCAAAATTTTCTTTGTTTCTGGAAAAACTGCACAATACAAGTCACCAACACAACTCTTCTCACGTTTTCCTTCAAAGAAAAGGACTGACTACAATCTCAAAGTGGAAGAAGGAAAAAGGTGACAGCTTTTTGGTCAACTGTAAATCTCCCTCACTATCATGGGAAAATCAGCTCTAGCCCAATGGATTCAGACCTCACAGGTTAGAAATGGTACCCTGGCCAAGAAGAAACAAGAACTCTGTCCTCTCTTTTCCCTATTTCAGGTCCCAGTGACTAAGGTGGTACTAACAACCACCATTCCAAGCTTATCCCACTCCTTACTACGGTTTCCTTAGTGAAGTCATGCAGTGCTACTACCCTATTTTACAGACGGGAAGATTGAGATTAAAAATAAAAAAAAAAAAAACAAAAAAACAACTAAGTGATTTGCCCAAGATAATACATGTTATCAGCAGCCAAGGAGGGGGTCTCAAGCCTCAAGGTAATCCTGTGCCCCAGGCATTATCCTTCCCTTCTCAGCTTCCTCATCTCTGCCAGTGTTCTACAAAAGCCAGGAAAACACAGTTGAAACAAAACCAGAAAACTCCCAGGACTGTCTATCCAAGTCATGCTTGATCAGCAGTAAGGTTTTACTCTGTGGATCAATAAAGACAACATGGAATTTGCCATCATGTTCACAGAGCAGCACAACACTGCCCTCAAGTAACTTTTCCTCTGACTTCCTACAATAAGATTGCTGAGAATAATTAAAACTTAATGGCTTATCTATATACTGGAAGCTTCTTCAGCAGCTATGTGGCATTGCTTCAGCAGCAAAATACTGCCAGAGTCTAACAGACTTTCCTTTTCCCATTCTCACAGCTGTCAGCCCCTTTAGGCCAGTGCTTACAGTGTGATTCTCAGAAGACAGCTAGAGAGAGCGGAAACATGAACCAGGACACAGTGCTCGAGGTGAAGCTGAGAGCAAGTCACAGCATGACAGTCTACACATCTCATGACAGAAGAAACAGATTGCACCGAAAGGAGAAATTTTAGCAATATGGAAGCTTTAACCCTGACACAACAGCCATTTGAGGGAACACCAGAAGGACTGAGCCACACAAGATTCAGCTCAAAAAGCTTTATTGTTATTAAGATTGGATAGTTTGATCTGTCACAAGACAAACCAGTCATGTAACAACAGATGTGTGGCAGGTAATTGCCTGAACTAGGCAGCCTCTGACAGGTGAAGTAGTACATGGGCCAAAATTAGGGCTTTTGTGACATTTCACCAGCTATCTGAGAGCCGCTGGAAGGAGAAAGCATGATCTGTGCTTGTCAAGTGGCAGTAAGAGATGTGCACTCTGGTGCCAGCCACGGAAGCTCAGCAGGTCTCTGGGTCAGGCAGGGCAGCCCAGGCTTTCTCAGGGCACTGGGTAGTGCAAATTTTTCCTCTCCTGCACATCAGTGGGTCTCAAAGGGGAGCAGAGGAAGATGCATTGTTACCTGGGCTACACTATGCTTAATCAGCTCATTCCTCAGAGCCAAAACCCTGGTTTAGATCCAAAGCATCCTTAATTAGCTCCCTTAACTTACTGCCTTAGACAAGGGTCACTTGAACTACGGTCTGTGGAGCACTGCTTTGCCTATGCTGTATCTCCTCAACTGGGGCTGCCAGATTTCATTAGAGTGACAGCTAAGCACCTCAACCTACCTAATTCTTCATCAATATCCCCCCCAAGAAAAAGCTGTAAGCACCACTAGGACATTATGCAATCCACAAAAGAGCTGTCTATACAATATAGCCAGAAAAGCAGCTGTTCTGCAACTCTTCTTTATTCATTTTTTAGTACATACAAGTGGAAAAATTCCAGCTTTCAAAAATGGTTTTTCAAAATTTACATACAGAAAAAGTTTCACTAAAGGCACAAAGGCATCTTGCAGAGATAAATAAGTATCACACAGTAACCCAAAAGGATGGGTTACATTTTTCCTTTTACTAGTTAACATAAAAAACCTATTTCAGTTCACTCTTGCTGTGTGACCCTTTTCTAACTACCTGTTCATGCAGCACCACATGAACAAGACTGTTTTTTATCAGTCCCTATTTGGGCCTAATTGTTCCAAAGTCACACTAGGAGAATTTTTATATACAGCAAAAAACAGAAGCCACATGAAGAAAAAACACTTTCATCTTGACAGAGCCATTTCCTCTTCTGTCAACAAAGCTCAACTGCTGACCCTTCTAAATATGAATGACTGAATGAGGAGAGATAATTCATGATAAGATGCTCTAATTACAGAGGTCACTGACAAGACAGACCTGATTAGTCTAGATTGGAAGAGGTTGTGCATGTTTATTTTCCTCTGAGCTTGAGGCTTAAGTTTGTACAGAATTTCTGCGCTCTTGTTATATATAAAAATAAGCATTGCACAAGAAAATAACTTAGGTTACCAGAATGTTAGATAATGCAGAAAACCACAAATGCATATATGGGAGAGTGAAAATATGTTGGATAGAAGGTAGCTTAGAGAAACTCAGCACAGTGCCCTACACCATTTGATATATTTGCACACCCTTCAGGAACAGTTTTCTTTACGATTCCATTACCAGTGTGTCTCCTTTAGTGCACAGCTCCCACATTCTCCTCCCTACCTTTGCTTTTACCTTACTCCTTCCCCATTCCATGTCCTACTCCTATATCCACTTCCTTTTTATTCCAGCTACGTGATGAACTGGAGGGTGAGGGGGTGTATTCTTGTGCTTATTCATGAATCCAAACACAGCACACATTTCTTTCTAGTGCTATTAGTACCGTTGCTACACTGTCCTTGCAGAAAAAGCAGAGTACAGTAAAAGCCAGTCCAACCATAAACCTACCACTGACAAAACCACCACTAAACCATGTCCCTTAGCACCACATCTACCCGTCTTCTAAATACCTCCAGGGATGGCGATTCCACCACTTCCCTGGGCAGCCTGTTCCAATGTTTGATAACCCTTTTCAGTGAAGAAGTTTTTCCTAATATCCATTCTAAACCTCCCCTGGTGCAACTTGAGGCCATTCCCTCTTGTCCTATCACTTCTTGTTTGGGAGAAGAGACCAACCCTCACCTCACTACAACCTTATTTCAGGTAACTGTAGAGAGTGGTAAGGTCTCCCCTCAGCCTCCTTTCTCCAGACAAAACCACCCCAGCTCCCTCGGCCGCTCCTCTTAAGATTTGTGCTCCAGACCCCTCACCAAATGTGTTGCCCTTCTCTCGAAACACTCCAGCACCTCAATGTCTGTCTTGTAGTGAGAGGCCCAAAACTGGACACAGCACTTGAGGTGGGGCCTCACCAATGCCAAGTACAGGGGGACGATCACTTCCCTAGTCCTGCTGGCCACACTGTTCCTGATACAGGCCAGGGTGCTGTTGGCCGTCTGGGCCACCTGGGCACACTGCTGGCTCATATTCAGCTGGCAGTCAACCAACACCCCCAGGTCCTTTTCCACCAGGCAGCTTTCCAGCCATTCCTACTCAAGCCTGTAGCGCTGCATGGGGTTGTTGTGACCCAAGGGCAGGACCTGGCACTTGGCTTTGTTGAACCTCATACCATTGGCCTCAGCCCATCAATCCAGATCTGTGGTTCCATATGTTGCTTTTAAAAAACAATACACATATTGCATAGAGTCTTACCTGAAACATGTCTGTATCTTTATCATGAGTATACTCCACTACAACAGTCTGGTTTCTGGATAATGTGTAGGAGATACTGTGCTGACCTTTACAGCTGATTGCCTGTTGAATAAAAAAAAAATGTCTATTTACACACAGCTTTCACATAAATATTATAATCAAATTCATTTCACTATATAAACACCTTTATTAGGATCAGAAAAAGCAGTGTATCATAACATTTTATTACAAGGCTGGGTAAACACATACAATAGGATTTTTTTTTTTTTAAATGGAAAACCCCAAGCTGCACTTGTTTGTTTCTAGTTCAGAAGTACCCAATACCTAACATTTTCATAGTTTAGATTCCAAACACGTGGTTTTCTCTCTGAAATTATATTGAATTCCTATCCCTCATAGGAACTTGTACCCCAGCAAAGACTCGGGGTTTAGGATTCTTTGGTTTTTTGTTTGTTTTCTTAAAGCAAGTGAGCAAGACAATTGATTTCCAGTTAAAAGTGCCAGGATTTGAGGGATATCATTACAGTTGAGTAAATTTCTAGTTATATCAGAAAGAGCCTGGCAATTTTTTAGAAATTGTGACAAAAAGCAAGCACTTTCAGCCTCATTAGAGGGTACTTCTTACTACCTGTCAAAGGAAACTGAACCCTGTAACTATGGATACAGCACCAAAGATTAAATGGTATTTAAAACAAGACTAGATGAGGACAACTCTGCTGTGTCTGACAGACTGAATTCTTTCCTTGTTAAGACTTCCCAGGTTTACATCTCTAGGTTGTCCTTTTCAAAAAGCCCAGTTGTCTTTTTACTAGTCCAGAAACTACTTTAGAGAACAGAACAGAGACATAACCCCAACACAGGAGCAGCCCAAACTCAGAAACAAACAGTGAGAATGAGTTTTCCTTGATAAACACACAGCATGGTTACCACATCAGAGAGCCACAAGAAGGGGTACAGCAATCCTTTCAGAACCTCTGAGACTCAGCACACAAAATCTTTGTGGCACTGATGATCGCTTCGCAAGCTTAAAGACTAACATTCACTTCAAATGATTAAGTGGTGTCAAAGTGTAACTGCAGTAGCTGTACAATGTAAATGCACTAGTAAAAGCTCCAGGACGGGGGGGGGGGGAACAAGCTGAGAAACTAAATCTATTGGCTAACAGGGAAATAGATGTAAATAAGGTCCATATAACTGCAAACAATTATGTAAGTTAATGACTGTTACTGCTCAGAAAACACTTTGCAGACACTTAAGTATTGAATTAATAGGTTAAAGCTTCTTCCCATTTTCTGCTAAGCAGGGTAATTTTCTAGAAGAGGGTCCCTCGCTATCTCCATTCCTTCATGTTGCTCTTCACCTACAAAATTCACAGATAGGGATGATTAAACGAAGCAACTAAAGATACTCCACTCATCTGTCCTGTCATCTCTCACAAAAGTCTAAATGATCCCAAAGCTACAGATCAATTATTAAAGAAATCATTAAGAAGTCTTACTGAATGTTGGAGGTACTAAAAACACCTACGTGCATACGAAAAGCCTACTAAGGTTTAGTAAAAGTATTTGACACAGAATTATTGAAAAAAACATAACAGAATATTTCTTTTTTGTAAGCCTCATGCATTTACAGCAACAGATTAGAGACTACTTTTACAACATGCCTTTTGCTGAAAGCTCTTAGCAGTGCCAACACCTGCTAGATCCAGGCTTAGGTGATAATACCTGGAGGCAAAGGACTGGGGCAAGATGACCTTTCCCAGTCTCTTCCTTTTTTTTTTCCTACGATGAAGCTTTTAACAAAACTTCAAGCCATAAAGTCTAGTTTCCCTGATTTTGTTCCAAAAGTTGTAGCAACAGCTGAGAAGTGAGGTAAACGTATTTGGTAATCAGCAGTACACAGATTCTAAGTTTCCCAGTTTAAATTTATAGTGTTCTGTAATAACCATTATGCTGGCACATAGTTTGTTGCAAGAACAAACAGCATCTTGAGATGCAATTCAAACGAAGTCACTAACACTTTGCGACCTGCTAGGACACTAACTGTAGGGCCAAACCATGTATCAAGAGCTTCCCGATGTTTGACAACTATCAAACAGATCTCGAGCCCTGAGCAGGTCTTACTACAGGTCTCAGGTCTTACCACAATATAAATGAAATATTAAGTGATGAACAAGAGACCCTTACACCTTGAATTTTAAGCATAATACGGCAATAATCAACTTATGTTCATATTATCAGATATCATCATTTCAAACATCAGAAAGTAATAGCTTTCACACAAAATTTTCATTTGTTTCCACAAAATTGTGTTGCAGCTGAGGATACAATGGAAGACAGAATTCCTTAGAATTCCTTCCAGAATTACTTAGTAAGGTCATGTCTTATGCCTAGAGAACTTAGGGCTTGGACACGTTAATAATTCCCATTAGGGTGACCAGGGTCAGCATCTCCTCTGAAATATTAGGGTAGAACATAATTTTCTTTTCTGTGCGTGTTCCTTTCCCCTTCCAATTCTTCCTCCTCATCTTAACTCCTCTCCTCTTTGTTTGCCACTATTTAAATCCTGTTCTTTTCAGTGTGAAATGCCTTATTTGATTTCCTGGAATTGTGTAATCATTTTTCAAAAAGCTAAGAACATTATGAGAAATGTTTCAACTTGTGTGTTTTCACAGTCTGCTCAGCACCAACAGTTGCTCCAATTCAAAGACATTTTACAGGCATTTTAATTGCTGGTCTCAAAGCAATTGGCCACTTCCAAGTTAAAAAAAAAAGGTAACAACGGTATTTCAGGGACTACACAAAACAGAAGAACTATGAACTATTCACAATGACTAAGACAAGTGAAAGGTAAATATCTTAATAAAACAGTATTGTAAGTGGAATATAGTTACAGGCAAAATCATGAAGGATTTCGACAGCTTAAGGAGCTACAGAACCACACCACTACGAGTCCCAAAAATGTCTGGAGATTGATTGACCCAACCCCCTTGAAAATGGTTTGTAGCAACCACAATAGTGAGGTTGCCTTTTTACTGCTTTTACCATTCAGATTTCTAGACCTTTTTTTCTGCCAGTAGGATTTCCCCCCCAAAAACCCCTTGATGCTGTCGCATAATTGCGCTAGTGTGGTACCTGAAGTTGTGACAGAAGCCCTGACCCTCACAAGACATATAGCAGCATCACAAGTTCTAGCAGATGACTTCAGAGTTTCAGGCTGGACACTACCATTTCCACCTTCCAGGTAGGAATTAAAACACAAAAGAACATGAACTGGGCACCTGTATCTCCTCACCTCCACCCCAAGGCTGCCAAGATCCACCAGAGCAATAGTGCGTATTTTCAGAGCTTGTACTCACAGAGTCAACCAAACTTTTGAGTGTGTGGGCCAACTTCACCTTAGGGAGAGCTTTCTCATAGCTTTTAGGTTCTTAAAAGTTTAATGAAAATCATCAATTGAACACAGGGGAAAAAAAAAAAAACAAACTACCAACTAAAATTAGTCCCCAACAGAAACAAATGCCGGAAAAATCTTGCTAACATATATAGCCTTAGTCTGCCAAACAAATCAGGAACATGTGGCTCCAGACTGGCGATAGCATATGCCATCTCTTGTCCAGCAGGAATGCTGGTGGAGAGATACAGGATAGATTAATTCCACCGCCTACACAACAGTTTGTTTTATATGGTTAACTGTCTCAAGCTGCTGAATTCAAGTAATTCCCTTTGGAGGAAACAGATAGCAAAGTAGAGACTGACAAAAACCCCGTGGAGGAACAGAGGGAACAGATAACAGCAGCAAGAGATTTTTCCAGAATAATTCCACTGCTAGTGACTCCTTGTCCACATTGGGGCTGAGGGATTTTAGGAAGTCCAAATGCCATATGGAAGCAACAAGGGAATCCTGAGGTGCCATATTCCACTTGGCATGAAGGGACACATTTCCCCAGCATCTTTCCAAGACAGAGCTCGTGTTTGCGCAGTAATCCATCCATCTCCATAGGGCTTTGAAGTAGGAGAACAGCGTGCAGCAGCTCCAAGCCTCACTATACATTGAGCCAGTTTAACAGGAAGGTTCTTCTCCTCCCCATTGTGCAAAGTAAACCCCGCAGCTACCCCCACTGCCTTGGGATTTGCATTCCAGTGATTTAGGGGCATCAAAACTGCCATATGTTATCAGAGACTGAAAGGAGCTGCATCTGAAGGCCCACTATCTCACCCCCACGCTAACATGGCCTGAGCAAGTTTATTTACTTATTTATATCTTTAAACTTTGCTAGTATCTCAAGTTTTCAGTTATATCCTTCCTGCTGCCTGGGGTTACACTTGGCCTTGTTTTTTCCCCTGCTTCCTTACACACACTTTTAATTCTTGCTCCTTTCTCTCCGTTTTGAGAACAAAACCTCGTTCTAGCACTCCGCACTCACAATCAAAGCAGCAGCTAAAGGCTACGGCTTACAAATCTGTCTGGTCTCAGAGGAACTGAGAGCAAATAGAGACTGTTTTCTCAGCAGCAATGCTGTAACTCAGCCAGCCCCTGCAACATCGCAGCCCACCTGAATTCTTTACTCTCCACTCATTCCCCTGGCAAGGTAGCTGCTAGCAGTTTTACCACCATTTCAAGAAGTGAGAAAGTAGAAATCCCTCATCCCACATATAAAAACACTTTGCAGATAAGGGGAATAAGGATACACAAAGGCTTCATTTAAAAAAAAAAAAAAACAAAACAGTATTTCTTAGTACTCTCCTTTTTTTGCAAAGATACACGAAAAAAAAAAAGAGGGAACACAAAACAAAAAAAAAAAGATAGATCTCCAGACAGGACATAGGCCCAATGGACTGGCAGCGATGCACAACCGCCACATCTGCAAATATAAAGCGTTACACAGGAGCGTGCACTGCACTGCTCCACTGAGTGCCACCTCCCCTCTAACCACTGACAGCGTAAGCGGCTACTGTCCTGGAAATGAGCAGAAAGGTCAGTACATCTGAAAAACTTTAACTCTTTTCTGTTGTACAATGACAGATTAGTGTCAAACATATCTCCAGAAGTGCCCTTATCGACCGGCAAGCCACAAGGAGGCAAAACAGCAGCAGACCACTCCTTCCACAGGAGCACACAAAATGCCTGTCAAATAATCTGACCTAAGACGGAATTCTTTTTCAGGAGGTTAACTATACCAGTATTGGATTTATCCAAGCGCAACAAGAAACCCCGCATTTTCCTTGCACTCCTTTTTTATGCGCTATTCTTGGAGAGCTCTGAAAGCTCCTGTTTTGCACACAATGATGAACTAGTGTATATTCTTAAAATTTGTCTTCTGTAATAAGCCACTGTTTTGACCAACAACAGACACAAGGCTATAGCAAACATTCTGACTTAAGGATCAAACATGAAGAAAGGCTTGCAAAGTACACGGGGGTAATTTGTTGGTTTTTTTTTTCTTTCCCCAAAATGACACTAATTGTTTTATTATGAGATTTGGCATTTATCTACTACACAGACTTTATATCCACCCTCAACCAGATGTTCCCTATCTAGCAGCATCTTCTGGTGTGCCGCAGCGCTCTCCCGCACGCTGACAAAGTTGCTTATTTCCCTTCGTCATCTTCAGCCCAAGAGTTCAAGAACAGGTCAGGAGCTCACGGCATGACTACATTAACTTAACACTATTAGGTCAAACCTTCTGTATGGGGCATGCGTCAATGAACTAAAGAAGCAGATCCCCAAATTCTCACAGCCTTTAGGCTGCTGCTCACAAGGCTTGCAGGGAGCAGGTCTAATCCACTTCTAGAAATGGAGATTTTGCCACTTTCTTTTGGTCTGGAAGCAATGTTTCCAAGAAAAGGAAGAAAACAAGAAGTTCTGCATTTGGAAATTTAAACTTCACAGTTCACTTGTGCCTAGCTAGCTCCCCAAAGATCACGAAAGGGACTTAACATTATTTTGGTTACCAATTTTTCTGCACTGTAGCAGAAGTGGAGGCTAAAATCCATTAACAGAGAGAGGCAGATGTCTCCCAGGAAGGGCTGCTCCATTAGAACAGGATTTTTAGTTTAGTTAATTAGGTTGGATTAGGACAATAAAATGATTTATGAGAACACTTTTGTTTTCTTTGTTGGTAGTCAAGCTGACCGACACCACACTGACGTGTTTAAAATTAATGACAGCAGTGCCTTCATGAGTTAAATGCTTTCTTACTTGGCTGCCGGCCTTCAATTTCTTTTATAAAAAGAGAACACAAGCAACACTCAGGGTCATCAGACAAAAGATCTTGCAACTTAAGAGAAAGGAAGCTTTAGCTAGCAAGGAAGGAATCCTTTTAAAGCGAAGAACACATCACATTTCCACTGGATTTTTGGACAGACTGACTGCCAGAGCCAGCAGACATTAGGTTACCATAAGAAAACACAAAACCAGCTCATGATCATGACACAATGACATTTTGCCCGCCATCAGAAAAGCACGTCCACTTCGGAAGTTTCCCAGCAGATTATAACAAATGTCAATTTGTATAACATTAACTAAACTAAAGACTGTTTGCAATTCTACTCTGTCTCAACTTAAACCCAACAGTAATTGACCAGAATTACTGCTTCTGTAACACTAGATTTCAGTAACACAGAAAATCTACATTGACCTCTGGCTACTGATACAGCTATTATATATAATTTTCCTCTAGTCTTTTGCAAAGAAAATAAGAGACATTATGGTTTTATGTGCTTACAGGAGGGGCTGAAATGACTGTACCAACCCAAATCACAGGCCCAGCTGTTGAACAAGTCTGCATCTGCTTCCTGCGCAGCTCCATACAAGCCCATCCCTCAATGGTCTTCCTTCCTCCCCTTATAAACAAGTGTCTACACTAGAACTGCAACAACATCTATGCACACAT